>PVLC010001224.1:72212-126658 GCA_004027655.1 Graphiurus murinus | reverse complement strand
ATACTAGTCACATGTGCACTGAAAACCACAAAGGAGGCAGTAATAAAATAAACTAGATGTCAAGGAGAGAGAAGAGATGGGTTTGATGAACAAACATTCAAGATCTACTACAGAGTCAAGGATGCTGAAATCCACCATGCACCAAGATCCCACACATCTGTTCCCTGATGCTGGTTGCTCCACCATCAATAGTCAGTCAGTATATAATAAAAGAAGAGGAAATGGGAGATTGGGTGTATATATTGCTGAAAACTTCAGTAATCCTTGTTTCTTCCTGTGTAGTAAGTCTGTTTGTTGTTTGCAATCAGTAAACACCAGAACAAACCATATTACTTGAGGTCATCAGAACTCTGAGAGCAAAGATTCCCACATTCTACATTGACAAGCAGATACTGGACCCACTAGGCAAGAGACTAGGAACATGTAGATAAAGTAATCTCTATAGTAAGTGCTTAGAGAAAAACAAAACAAAAAAAGGACAGGAAATTTCATAATACTTGCTACTTGCTAATGATTTATCATAATTTTTCCTATGTGTTAGCTAAGAAGTAAGGATAAATTAAGAATATGTTATCCGATTTATAATCTATGTAACATAAAACTGATTAACATAAAATGAAACTGACAAGAGTTAAAACTTTTCACTGTAAAATTTGCTATTGACTAAAAATGAACTGAAAATTTTTATCAACAAAATATAGATTTGCAAAGTTTGGCCTCACAAATAATTAACATCATCAAAATATTGGTCACAAAGCAAATTTTAGAGTAGCTAAATATTTGACCAGAAAAGTTTGGCTCAGAGAAAATAAAATTATTGAAAAATTTAAACTTCTTTATAAAAGTAACATAATATTGCATGAATCTCAGGAATGCTAACTTCAGTTAAATCAAATATAAATGACTTTAGGGTATCTAGGTATGGTGGTACATTCCTGTAATCTCAGTACTTGGGTGGTTAAGACAGCAGGATCACTGGTTTGAGGCCAGTCTCAGCAACTTAGCAAGACCCTCAACAATTTAGCAAGATCCTATTTCAAAGTAAAAAATAAAAGGAGCTGAGGGTGTATCTCAGAGATAGAATGCCCCTGGATTCAGTCCCCAGGACCAACATATAAATAAATATAGAAGTCAAAAACTTAGGGTATTGTAAAAAAAATCATTAAGAAATTAAACTTGTTTAATACAGTTTGTTGCAGAAAATATTTTGTTAATAGAAATTCATCTATGGAGTTAAAATGTTGATTTGAAGATTTGTATTTGTAAATCTAGAGACAGATTATCATGAGGTCAAAATATTGATTGGGGAGAAAAATGAAGTCAAAGAGCTTTTTTTCTTTTAAGATAAGAGGGGCATGGAGTCATGTTCTTACACTGATAAGAATGATTCAGTAAGGAAAGATAAGAGAGAGAGAGAGAAAGAAAGAAAGAGAGAGAGAGAATGACTATGAATGAATACATGCTCAGAGCAGCAAAGTTCTTGAGTACCAGAGAGAATCCGAGTGTATTCACCGGTAGAGAAGCAGCTATATGTAAATGGGTCAACACTGCATCCATTAAATATGAAATGCTCGAAAAAACTCTTTGTTCTCTCCTATTTCTCAAATTATATTAGTCTCTACCTTCTGCCAGTTCTCTCATCTTGATGTTTTCCCAAACTACCTGTCCTTTCTCTACATTCCCTGTCATAGTCCTGGTAGGTACTCAGCCTCTCACCTAGATTCCTGTGGTGGTGGTCCGAGTGGTCCAGCCTCTCTTCCATCCATTCCTCCATTTCCATGCCACTAGACAACTTTGTAAGATACAAATACAAGCATCACCTCTTACTCAAAATCATCCATCCAATCTCTGACTGGAAAAAAATTTGTTTATTGCCTGCAAACACAAGGCCTTTCTGGGTCTGTCTCCCACCTACATATCCCGTTTCTTCTCCCTTTTTACCTTCATGTAATTATGAGCTTCATGTAAACCTTCTAAACATGCTGCATGATCACACTCCTCTATCTTCACAGTTTTTTTTTTTTTTTTCCTTTTCCTTAAGACATTCTTCTTTTTGTTTGCCTCTGGCCAATCCCTGTTTTTCCTTCACACCTCCATGGACAGATATTACTCTTCTATTAGCTAAATGAATGAAATTAGTATTAAATGCATAGTAGGTGTTGATTCCAGCAACCAGTCCAAATACTCAATTTTCTGTGCTCAAGCCACATTTTCCAATTTCGGGTTTGAAGAATTTGTTGAAGAGAATGGTAGGTAATTAGTTCATGGCCAAAGTGTGAATTAGGCCTTGCCTTCCAGGGGTCATTTTTATTCTCTCAAAGGAATTAAAAAAGTCAGCACAAAACTGTGTTGGGTGTACTTGCTCTTTTTCAGTTTCTGCAAAGGGGTAAAATCCAGATCTGCCTGCAACTCACTTTCCTGGTGGAGAGAGTGTGGCCACTAGAAAAGGGGGAGGCAGAATGCCCCGACAAATGGGAAACTGAGCTTGCTAGGGAGTGTAGATTGTGCTACCATTTCTACTAGGGATTTTTTTTTTTTTTTTTTTTTTTGGTAAGCACTGAACAGGGAAAATTACACCTGTTCATAAAGCCCCCACCAGCAACTATGCAGAATGAGACAAAAATGTCCAGGATAATAATTGCCATGACCAAAAGGAAGTGCTATATTTCTTCATGGAACAAAGTCAGAACTACTGAGATCCTTTTCCTTAAAGTGATTCCCAGCACAAAGCTTTGTGAAGGCACTTAGGGAGGGGGACACCCAGGACTATTGTCCTGCAGATGGGTTAATAACTGAACTGTAAGCAAAGAACCTTTGGCTGTAGGTCTGAGAATGAGAAAGGTAAAGGACTAGAGATGGAAGAAGATGTATGTTGAAAAAGCACCGGAACCACTACAAAGCTCCTCAACTGCCACCAAGAGTGAGAAGTATAACAGGGAAACATGTATATGTTATGGGAAATAGTTATGATTTATTTGAAAACATTCACAGTAGAGCCTCTTGCAAACAATAACATTTTAAAAAGAGGTTATGAAGCAACCTCTGTAAAGACTGCACTTCCCTGCATGTTTTTCTTTTTTGTGTGTTTGGTTTTTTGGAAATTTTCAAGGCTTTGGTTTTTGAGCTGATTCGCCTTTTAAAGGTTTGCCGTGCCTGCCGCTTTAAGAAATGCTTTTGCCATTACTGCTCCATTTTAATCTTTCACTTTGTATTAGCAAAATCAAAACCAGCACAATTAGATACCTCCTGATTCTGATTTGTCTTAATACTAAGGGAATGTTTGCAATGGCATAAGCAGCGGGGGAAATACTTCAAGCCCTGGTGGCTGCAACATTGTCGTTGGAGAGGCAAACATCAAAAGATCGCTTTGGAAGAAAGGCCGGCATCGAAACCAATAATTCTTTACATTTGTGTTTTTATTTTACTGTAGTCTTCACAATGAAATCAAGAGGATTGTGTAGAGGGAAAAAGGATGTTTGTGAGCTCATTTCAAGTGTGCAATTTAAAATGAAATAAAAACAACTTGCTCCTTGGCTCTTAAAACGGACAATTGAGTGGTGTACATGTAACTCAAAAGAAAAAAAAAATAGTCACTAGAATTAAGCAGGCAACACTCAGCACCCGACTGTCTCATTTTATTAGAATAAATGAAAAAGAAAATGAGCAAGGCTCAGAAAACAGGATTATCATTAAAGCTCCATTGATCCAAACACCCACTTATTATGTTTATGTATTGGACATCCTGAGCAAGATTGAAATGCTAGAAACAAAACCAAGGGGGAAATCTGCAAGTGATAGTCATGTAGCCACAGAGGGAGATAAATGAAATGAGTAAGTGGGTCTTTGAAACATCACAGCAGTCAGAACCAGCGAGACGTGGCTGCAAATGTCCACATGCTGAGGGCAGGATCAGAATTACAAAACATCCAATGAGTCCATTACTCATTCCTTTTATTAGCGCTGTTATTATTTTTAAGTCTCCTAGCAAAAACATTTTGGAGCTTGGAAATGTTACCTTTGTTCTTATTCCACTTTAAGACTGGCAGCTCAGTAGAAATTCTACTGTGTTACCCAACCCTATTGCCTTCAATGTGGAATTTTTTTTTCCTCTTTTTTCTCTTTTTTAATGTGAAACTTGGATGGCTGTGGTTTATTAGCTTTTTCTCTTGGCCATTCACTTAGGTAGATTCTTAGTTCATTGAAACACAGTAAGTGTTTGGTTTTCTGGAAAAGGCTCTTATATTCCTTTTATTAAAGGAAAAAGAGAATAGCCATTGGGCATGTTAGGAAATTTTTGAATTCTGCTTTCCGAGTGATCAAACAGTGAATAGAAATGATGTATTCGGAGTCAGCTGCCTTGCTGTCCCTCCTTCTCCCATATCTTAACCTGTTGGTCTGCGTCCTCTCCTCTCATCCCCACCTTTTGTGATATGGGGGACCTCTGGATGGGCCAAGTGGAGAGAGAAATTTTAAATACATGAAGATATCACTGTCAGTCTCACTAATATGCATGGGGAAGAGGAGGGGGAAGGAAAAGATACCAGGTGCTGTGTGCATGTATGTTTGTATGACTTTGAACCTCACTAGGATATATAATTATAATGTACCAATAAAAGTAGACACGTAAAAGAACAAAGTCCATTAGAAACCGTATTGCCTTAGAGTCACTGAATTCACAGTGGTCCTGGAAATTGTGTTGCATACTAAAGACACTTTTGTTTATACTGTATACACTGCAGACCCCAAAACTTTCCTGCCAGAGCTCCCTCTCATCATTCTTTTGAGGTACCAGAGCCAAAGGAGGGGCTGAATCCCTGAGAATGTAGCAGGGCATCCCCCCTCCCCCCGCAACACACACACACACTAACCTCACCCCCCAGCCCCTGACTCTACCATCCAACCGCTATCTGAAAAAGGCAGCTGAAACCTTTCTGGGTGAAAGGAATATTTTTTTTTTTTTTTCTGTTTCATGTTATTAAATCCAGAACCTTTTCATTTGAGTTTTATTTAAAAATCGGAGTGAGCATTTCCTTTAAAAGGTTCCAGAATGGGCCAGTTTGAATGTCAAAAGCCTTTCTCTGCTTATCAAGCATTTGACCATGATAAATAAAGGATCAGCTTTTAAGTCCCTGGGCCCGGCATACCTCCGTGACAGCCCAAACTTCAAATGGCAAGAAAATAATCTTCAAGTTCTACTGAACAAAGTTTCCAAAAGAGAGGATGGGGTTACAATGACTACTGATAGCGGCTTGGGGGAGCTGGAGAGGGGAATTACTAACAAGAAAAGCTCAGGACAAGGGAAAAGCCTGGCTGTTGCTACAGAAGAAAGAACTAGCCAGAAAGTAACGAAGGTTAAATTGCTCTGACGCCTTATCTCTCCTGTAGCTTTATGAATTTTGATATATTGTTCAAGAAAATTTTCTATCATTAATCCTAGCCTGACTGTACTGTTGAAGGGAGGGTGGTGTCAACTTAGAAACACAGAGGGAGTTTAAATCAATCATGCTATTAAAATGATTCCTTGAAAATGCACACGTATCACCTTTCCAATAGTGTGTTTGTGAAAACGATTATTGTCAAGGAAAGCATTTGATTTCTGACCAAGCAAAGCAAGATGTATAAAACTTAGCGGCCACAAAAATTACATAATGCTGGCATTTTACAGACTTGGAAATTTAAACACTTTTTTTTTATACAGTTTTTTTTCTAAAATATCATGCCTTCTCAACTGTAGAGTAAAATGTAGAGAAAACCTTAAAAGTCAGCATCCAATTATCAAGTGGTTATGTACTTTTAATTATTAAGTGGTTGTGTCAGTATTGAATTGTCTCATTTACAAAGGCTAGAATAAGAAAAGCTGCAAGTCTCTTACTGGTACTTCTTATAATAGTGTCAGGCCCTGTGTGCTATGCCTTTTTAAGTACTTCCATTGGGTAGACATTCTTATACCCATTTTACAGACAAGAAAGCGATATTTGTAAAATTGGAACCACTTGCCTTGTGTAACTGATTTCGAATCCAAACTCGGATCTCACAAAGCCAGTTTCTTTTGTTTTATAGCTAAGAGAGATTCGCGACCACACATCTCTGAGAAAACTTTGATTTTTTTCCCCCATTTGTCTTCATTTTCTGAGCCATGAAGAACTGGAACAGGAATGCCAAGAAAGCGGTGTCTAGGTCATTTATTGGCAGCTCTGGTTTTTGGTTTACTGCTTCCTGCTACTCACCCCTCAGCTCCTCCAAAGACAGCCAGTGGGTTCTGGCGCTCCCTCTTCTTTCCAAGTCCCTGGGATGCTCTTGTAGCTGGGATTGAAACTAGCAGCTCCATGGTGACCAGGAAAAACAAATGAGCCCCAGAGCCCATACCAGCCCCGGGAGGACTTGCCGAACAGATTTTGAAAAGGAGAGAACTCAGTGCAGCTCCAGAGTTCCATCTGGAAATTGGCAATGATGGGACAATTAGCAGCACGTCCTGCCTGCCTTTCGAAAACTCAAGGATTCTGCAGCACCAGGCAAATGTTTGATCACTCTGGACCTCTCAGAAATCAGCAAGGCATTTTGGTAGTATCATGATGCTTATTTTACAGATGACAACCCCCAAACTCACAAATAGAGGTTAACTCACACAAATTCCCCCATTCCAGGGTCAGTCAACTACAGAGCAGAATTAGAAGGGCATCCTTGCTTCACGAATCTGTCCAGCTAAAGAGAGCATTTTATGGTTTCAGGAATCTAGGGATGGCTGAAGAGAATTTTAATGCCTCAGCTTGAAGAACAAGGAACGACGAAAGCCTGTTTGGAATATTGTATTAATTTGGAATCTTCTCCAACTGAGCAAAGTGATGCTTTGAATAGAATAAAAATACTAGTGTATTTTATTTTTGTTGAACAATAAAATAAGCCTGGGGGCACATCAGAACCAAACACACACTACTTTGCAAAGCTTTTTGAGCTATCTTAAAGAGAGAATGAATAATTCAGTTACTCTGGAGGTTCAACCGAAAGTGAGACCGCATGCTCTCTCCAGACGTAGAATAGTCATTCAGTGGATCAATTGGTAGGCAGAGAGATAGGAAGAGATTTCTAAGAATAAACAAGTTTTAAAATACTAAGAGACCAAACAGTCTATGGTCCTGGCACAGTTTTAGAAAGATAATTTTTGTATTTCAGTTAGAAGTGAATTCAGGCTTTGAGATTCCAAATTCTCTTGGGCTCTGGCAAGAATTGGAAAGGAAGATAAAATAATACTGTGACACTTTCAAGGACTAGACTTAGTGGAGTAAGTGACAAAAGACATGGGGCAGGTGAACAGTTAAGTGTTTTATTTTTGTTTTTGTTTTTTGTATTCACTGTGTTTAATAACAAATTGACCAAGATCAAATGCAATATTAATAATGCTATTCTTTTTACCTGAGAATAAAATGTTCCTATTTTGTTCATGTTTTTCAGATTCAACTGAAATTGTTTTCCCCTTCCTGCTATTAAGTTAGAAAACCCAGAAACGCAAGATCTTTGCTGTAATTAGTGGAGTGAATGCCAAACATTTTTTGTTAAATGATGCATCCTAAAAAAAAAAAAAAAATTCAAAACTGCATCACAAACAGTTGAATATTTTTGTAATAAATAAATAGTGTATGGGAGGCTGAGATAGGAGGATCACAGGTTCTAAGACAGCCTCAGAAAGTAGTGAGACTCACCAACCTAGTGAGACCCTGTTCTCAAATACGAAATAAAATCATGCAAGAAATAAAATTGCGCTGGGGGTGTAGCTTGAAGGTAGAGTGCCTCTGGGTTCAATCCCCAGTACAACAAAAAAATGAATATAAATAAGTAAGTAAATAAATAAATAAATAAAAGAAGAACTAAAGGAAGAGACAACACACATTTAAAAATTCATTTTATTTTATTCTACTTATTAATGTGCACAGCTAATGATAGTCGATGTCAATGTCTAATAAACAATTTCCTTCACTACTGCCTTCTTACCACCTTTTTTTTTTGGCGATACTGGGGATTGAACTCAGGGGCATTCTACCTCCGAGCTAAACCCCCAGTCCTATTTTTTATTCTTTATTTTGAAACCAAGTCTCCCTAAGTTGCGGAGTGCCTCACTAGGTAGCTGAGGCTGGCCGCGAACCCGGATCCTCCGGTCTCAGCCTCCCGAATGCTGGGATTACAAGCGTGCACCACCACGCCCGGCTTCTTACCACCTTTTATGATTTCAGTGTGGCAGACAAGGCACTCAGGATTGGGAATGCCAGCTCAGCCATTTTCCTCTAGCTTTCTGGAGCTCCTGCATTTTTAAGTGGCAAATTGAATTCATGGTTTCTTTTGAAGGAATTCCTTTAAATCCACATGTTTATGTCATAACTCACTTTTGAAGATGAATTAATGTGATTTGTAAATCACCTCTGTATATGGTGGGCAAAGAAGGGAGGTACCATATCAGCCTTTCCACACTGTGGACTCCCCAGTCGGACTCAGGAGACACGGAGAGTAAGCAGCAGAGACAGTTAGCAGCCAAGACGTAAGCATTAATCCATGCTTTAAACAGGAGGAACGCTAAATTCCACCCCCCCTTTTTTTCTCTAGGTAGTATATGTATATACACATGTATTTTCATCCCTCATCTCAGTGGTTAGTAACCCTCATGCTAATTCTGAATTATAGACTTCCACTTCATGTTAGGGCCAACTTACCTAAAGTAGTAACAAGAGTATCAACAGTACGACTTACAAAAATTATAACTACAATTTAACGAGCACTTCCTAAGTGCCGAGTATTGAGCTAGGCAATTATATTCCTTCAGTCTTTATCCATAGACAATGGTTTAATCACCATATTTCACAGAGGCAGAAATTGTGGCTTAGACTGAGGCAAATGGGTGATTGAGTGACTTACCCAAGGTCACTCATTGCGTAGTTTCAAAGCAAGAGCAAAATATCCTGTGTCCCATGAGACCACTTTCTTCCTGAGCAAGAATTTACTAGAGAATACATCTTTTTTTTTTTCTATCTAGAGTTCTCTTTAAGAAGGCCCTGGTATTGTGCAATGCCTGAGTCAGGCATCCTGACCCTTCTCAATCTGCCCACTCCATCTGTTGTTATTGGGATTCACGTAACAGAGATCCAACTTTTACTTTCACAGCTAAAGAAGTGGAAACATCCTGGCTGACTCATTTACATGAGCTTGTAAATGATGGCACCCCATAGACCTTCTGTTGAGAACTGAGGAAAATGGGGGACCGGAGGCCCCCGGGTGCACGAGGGTTGGAGGCAGTGCCAGGAGCCCAAACAGGCATAGAACGAAAGGCTTGGATGTCTAAATACAGTCTAAGCCCATTTCCCACTTTTCCCTCAAGCCCAGCTTACAAAGCAAATATGCGGCAAATTTTATGTCCGTTTTCTTTCCCCATGTTGTTTGTCTTTCTGTGTAAACCGCCGGTCACCCTGGACTTTTTGACTCTTCCATTTCCTTTATCAATAGGCCATCAGCCGGCTAGGTTCTGTGGTTCTGTGGTTTCTTCACTGTGTTTTCATCAGTTTCTTCTTGCCCTGTTTTTTCCCCTTGTCATCTGTCCACCGGAAGGGTTTTTCTAATTTTAGATTCCAATTAATTTATACTGCCCACAAACCTGGTATTTGTCTTACTCCTCTTATAAATTATTTAGACTGGAAAAGCTGAATCATGAAACTGAAGCTAAAAATAATGTTCTTTTCATGTGTTGATTTTTAAATGAAGGCATAGATCATATTTTGCCCCCTTCATAATCTTTCCCCTTTCAGTTTGCTTTTTCCCATGGGGCTCCCTGATCTTCATATGTGATTGGAGAGGATAAGACATTCTTTTTTCTTTACATTCCTCTATCATCTTTTAATTCAACCACTAGTCATTGAATGGCCTACTAGGGGCCAGAACAAAGCAAGACTTCCATCATTATAGTTTTTCTAGAGCTGACAATAGACAAGCTTATCACTGTAACACAGTTAGTTAGCTGCAGTAGGAGAGGGACCAAGCACTTGGTTTCTGGGAAGGGAGCAATCACATTTTCCTGGGAATATTGAGTTAAAGTGGGATTGAGATACTAAAGATGCCTCTTGGCAGATTTGTCTAGCTCCTCAAATATCTCCAGATTCCAAAGGGCCACCATTCTCTGCAGAGTGGCTTGTCTTGGCCTCAGAAAGCTGGTCCAGAGGAGGATACCTGACCCAGCTATACCCATCAGCATCATGTCCACATTTTGTAATTTGAGCTAAGCAGCAGAAATAGGGTAGTATTTGAAGGAGAGACACACAGTGGTGCAGGTACTTGCTCCAGTACTTTGGATCTCGGATTGGAATTTGGCATCTTGCTCTGCTACTTATTAAGAGTATAGTCTTAGCAAATGTATTTAGTCTCTTTGAGTTTATTTTTTTTTTAATTTGGAAAACAAAAAAAAATGTGAACTTTCTCATACAGTGGCTATGAAGTATAGACAAAAAAATTCATTAAAAGTGATGTGCTATATATCAATAAATGTTTACTTTATAAACTCTTACAACTACCATTGTTGTTTTTTAAGGAAATAACCCATGAGCACCACTGCTAAGTCTCTGAGCAATACTGAACCCCTTTCCATCGAGGATTAATCAACTCCTTTCTGAGTCTTTCAGTATCCTTCTCCATGAAGAACAAACAATAATAACCTTTTTTTTTTTTGCTGAAGTTATTCTGGTTTGACTTTTTGGTTACTTGAAATCAAAATATCTAGGTCTAATAAGGTAGTGGTGTATAACTTAGAGTTTCCTTTCCCTTTTTTATTTTCCTCTAGCCATTACTATTACTATTATTCCTTGTGATCATTTTCAGAGAAAAATTACTTTAATTTAATTCAACTCCACATTTTGGTTGTGTATGCATATATATTGACAAAATTTGTTAATCAGTCTCATGGATATTATGCCGGTATTATATTGATATAAGTAGTCATCATGCTCAGTAAGCCCTTTTAGGATTTATATCCTGGAAAATATCTTCAGTAATTTCATAAATACATATACCAAAAAAACCATACTCTGGGTGTATAAGAAGCAACAGAATCCATCATTTTCATAATTCATAATGATATATTACTCAACCCATAATTTCTATATGAAATAATTCAGTTCTGGCTTTATCATACTCTGGCCCATGGTTTATCTTTTTCTTGTTCAATTATTTGCCTAGCTCTGGTTTCAATCTTGATCAAACACCAAAAGTAAAAACATAACAAAAAATGAAAAGCATATATTAATCAATAATTCTTAATGGATAAATACTCTAGAAAGAAATGCTACATTTTAAAAAATCCTGGCTGTTTATAAAATAAATAAAAAAAAAAGCAAAAGCAAGCTGGGCATGGTGACACAAGTCTGTAATCTCAGACTTCGGAGGCTGAAACAGGAGGATCTCCAGCTTCAGCAGCTTGGCAAGACTCTCAGCAACCTAGTGAGACCTTGTTTGAAAAACAAAAAATAAAAAGGACTGAGGGTGTAGCTTGTAGGTAGAATGCTCCTGCTAGGTTCAATTCCCAGTACGAAAAAAAAAAAAAAAAGGCAAAAGCAAGCATCATAGCAGTGCTAAGACTCTTTCTGTGGTGAAGGAAAAAAAAGACACTTAAGGTATTTTAAAAAGAAATGGGACTCACTGGTATTTGTGCTTATAAAACCTAGACGTTGCATTGAGAGCTGTCTCATCTCTGTTCTGCTTTTTGGAATCACCCTGACTCCACCCAGTTATTCTGTGTTTCTGTGTCCCTGCTGATGGCCCACAATGAAATGTTGTTTAATAAAAGGTTGCACAGGGAGACAGGCCAAGGGACCAAATATGATGACAAAGATAAATGACTTGTACCTTAAGTTTCCTTTTCTTCCATTCATTTTTGGCTCTGCGAATATGTGGAGGTCATGTAATAAAAATAGCTGCCATTTGTCAAATGCTTACTCAGCCCCAGCATGAGGTTAGGTCTGTGGGGTACACATGGGGGTTCATGAAAATGAAAAAGGATCCAGGATATAAGAGGAATTTGAGTGGAGAAGCCAGAAGGTTGACCCTTCCCTTCAACCGATCTAGAGCATGTGTCCTATGATGGTTAGACAAGTTTCGAGGCTTCAGGGCTTATGTCTGCACTTCTAGCACACTCTCTCCAGATCTCACTGAAAAATTTCCAGGACACTCAAGCCATATCTTCCTTGGTGTAACCCTCAAGTTTCTATAAGCTACCAAATAAGGACATACGTTGAGTATAATAATAATAGACATTTGATAGTAATCTATGTATGTGATGTCATATTTTACTTTAGACCACGCAGCTTTCTATTACTCTGAAGTTTTCAAATTTCATCTTTTGCTTCCAAGTAAGCACTAGGATATATTTTTTAAAAACACAAATTTATTTCCTAGTGATGTAACACTCAACTGGTTGCATTCAAAGTTCCACAAGCTATGTATGAGAGTAAAAGAAGACAAATCTTTCCACGATGAATTTCAAATTGAATGTTAAAATAATTTCAACAAATATGAAGCAGTATGTTTTTGCTAGAATATAAAAATACTTTCACTCTGTAAGAATGTGGTTATGCTGTAATACACAACTATCTTGTGTTAGACAATAACTTACTCATAAGGAAAATGTGCAGGGAGATCTTTTTGTCCATAGGAAAAATATGCAGGTTTAAATTACTCCAACCAAAGGAAGTTTCTCCAAGTTAGCTAAGCACACTCAAATCATTCAGATCATAAGATGGATAATTTTCTACAGGAAACGGCTTTTCCTTATGTGGGAATCCTTTTGCAAATGCATTCAGGGCTTCAAAAAACTGATTTTGACTCTATGAGCTAATTAGTAGCATTTTCTCTATGTTACTCTCTTTATGCTGGAAAAAAATGAAAGCTCCTCCCTCAATTTTTGAACTACATTAAAGTTTAAAATTCTTTATTTAAGACTATCAGACTTTTGGGATAAAGCTGTCAAATCTGTCTTACCTTAATACCAGCAATGAGACATAGGAGAAAGAAGAAAATGGACCAAGGACAACCTTGCTTAGCAGACATTTAAATATCTAGCACCATCACGTAGTGGAATCTGTCCAGCTGGTACACGCTCCTGTATAAGTTAGAACAATTCTCTTCAACCTCTTATACTGAACTCCACAGCTACATAGACACATTGTGGAAGTCTGGTTTCTTTGCAAGGGGGTGTCGACTCACAGAGGTACAAAACTATTATGGAGTCAGAGAGACTGTGAACCCAGCTGAGCATATGTCATATTTGAACCTGATAGTAATAAAAATCATATATTGGAAGATGCAGATATTTATGAAGGTCAATTTATGCCCTGGTCATAAATTTCAAGTGCTAGGTTGTCTGAATGATTCTGTGTGCAAATTACTCTGGCTTCATTCCTCCCTTTCTACCATGACCCCATCACCCCAGCAAACTAACCCTAGGACGGGCTTGGATTTGTTATAAATATAATACTAAGTCAAGCATGGTGATGCATTCCTATAATCCCAGTACTTGGGAGGCTGAGACAGGAGGACTGCAGGTTTGAGGCAAATCTCAGTCACTAAGCATGACTTTGTGTCAAAATAAAATGGTCTGGGGGTGCAGCTCAGAAGTAGAATGCCCCTGGATTTAATCCCCAGTATCAAAAAGTATGAATGTAATACTGGACCGGAGTCAAATATTTGGCAAATATAGACAAATAGGTAACCAACTGCTCATTGGTTACCCCTTATTATTGTTTTGTGAGATACTGATTGTGTGTCATGTATGTGTCAGGTTAACTTTTTATATGCTATATATGGATATAAAATTAAAACCCTTCAGGTAGACTCCATCTTGGTGGTTCTTTATTTGGGTAGCTCTACTAACTGGTAGCAACTTTAGGAAATAGGAATATATTGACATAGCCTCAAATATGAATTGGTTCAATGCTCCTCACCTTCAAACCATTCCACTATAAGTTCCCATAGGTAAGGGGGTTTTGTCTGCTTTGTTACTGTCATATCTCAAAACCAAACAGAGTGTGGAACATGGTAGGTGCTCAGTAAATATAGGTTGAATTCATACATGCATGAATGAGCTAGGTATAAAAATTGCTTTAGAGAGATTCATATGGAGATGAATTGTGAGATTTCATCAACATGTCTTCCTTAAATGTTAATTACAGAAGATGTCAGATTGAAGAGAAAATATGAACTTCATTTACTAACCCTGATTGATTAGCATTGACTTTCTTGGACATTGAGAAGAATTCTTCAGCTCATCCAAGCATAGTAGAAAAGAGTGTCATAATCAATTGATGGTGTCAGCTGCGGGGGCAACTGTGATGCATAGGACAAATATTTGCTGTTTCTGGGATAGTGTCCCACCTTGCGGGTACATACTATCCAGATTTTGGCATCCTTAACATAGTTTCTGATCAGAACGAATGAATGTCATCCATTAAGATATACATTGATCTTAAGATTTACACAAGAGTTAAAACCAATTTCCTCTTCTCTGTAAGTTTCTGGCATCTTGATGTATCACCTGAACAACGACTCTATCTCTAAGAATACCTTCAGAAAACACCTCCTCTGCTAGAGAGCACAAGGGCACATTCTAGTCTGTTTTGTGCTACCAGCTCCAGGAGAACATTAGCATGACACTCTTTCAACTATCACACACTTCCAGCCTCCAACCTCATTTTAGCACAATTCCAACATTCCAGGGTATTTTTCCAAATCCATTGAAACCTGCCGTTTTACAATGCATCCCCCTCCCCTCCCCTCCTCTCTCTTCGCTCTCTCTCTTACTTGCCAGAATGAACAAAACTGATTTTTGTCAACTGTCAAATGGAGCAAGATGTCAGAGGGGAAGGAAAAAAAATCTTTTCCATACTTTTAATTCTTGTAACAAAAACAAATGATTAGGCCATTGGTTGTCTGCTCTGGGAAAGGTTTATGTTTCCAATCCTGCATAGCACACTCATATCTAAGCAGATTGGAAGCAGCTCTAGAGTCAACAGGAAGGCTGGCAATTCTGCTTAATTCAGATGGAGCCAATAAGCTTTTGGCACCTTGGGAACAGCAGCCTGGAATTCCCAAATCCTTAAAGTGTGGCCTCTCTCTTAGGTGGTATCCAGTGATTCTAACAGACTTTCTTGGCATTTCCATATGACTTCGGGATGTGGGATGTGCAGTTGTTAAATTCCCAGGTTGTGTTAGTGAGTGTGCGACATAGATACAGGCAGTGCACTCCACCACAGGGCTCCTCCTGCCAATGCATCTTAGCTTTGACCTGCTAAGTAGTTCAGACTATTTATTTAGTCACAGGATGGAGTCTCCTTTAAGTTAAAAAACTACCACTTAGGCAAAATATGGCAGATCACAGAGTGGTTTATAACCATCTTAGCCTGTAAATTCAAACCAATATTTTTTTTATCAGAATTAGATCAGTCCTGCCAGCTCAACTTTCCCTTAGCGAATGTTATTTCTGTGACACTTTAAGTGTTTTTATTTCCACCGAAATTGACTCAGACTGCATAAAGCTACAGTACATCTGAATGCTTTTGATATGAAGAATATTTTCCCTCTCATTTGAAGACCTGTATTTAATTTGGGTTTTAATTGTGCCATGAGTAAACATGACCTCACTACCCCAGAAGGCTCTCCTTCCCTCTACCACCCCAAGAATAAAAATGGACTGTGGGAAAGTGAACAGACCTGACTGAAGAAACTAAGAACCTGGAAGCAAAAGCATCCTAATCCACTGTTGTTTTGCTGGCTTTTATTTGCAACAGCTCATAACGTTTGTCTTATAAAAACGGGCTGCCCAGATCCACACAGTCAGACGAGTTGACTGTGAAATTCATAGTTGATAGTGTCTTAGGAAGGCAGCCCAGACACTGGGCCTTGGAGCATTGTCTTTCTATAGGTGAATCCCTGAATGCAGGTGTCGTTGTATGGGAGTGGAAGGTGGGTCCTTCTGCTCTGCTCTTATGTATGGAAGCAGCCCCTGACTGGCCTTCCCAGTCATGACTAATGCATCGGCTGCTGCATTTTAGAATTATCTGGGGTGCTTTCTAGAAATGCAGATTCTCAATTCTCACCACACTCCGCTGTTGCTAATAGGTGTATAATTTCTGCCTTCAACACAGCTGCCTTGATTCTTAATGCAGAAAGCCTGGAGAGGAAGACCCAGCCTCGACCTTATCCATCATCAACCAACACTTGATCTGCTTTATACTCAGGGGTGACATTCAGCCTGCAAACACAGATACAGCTACACAAGTTGCTAAATTATTGAAAAACTTCCAATTTAGTTGTTAAAAACAAACAAACAAACACTGCCCTGAGGCCTCTGAGTCCTCTATTTCCATATCAGACCTTCTTCTGGAACATTTCAGGCCTCCTTCCTTCTCACAACTCACAAACTACATGGTTAATATCAAGCACAAAAGTTCCCTTTTAACTCTTTGATCTTCTCACTGGGTCATTTCTGAGAAGATTTTATTCTCATGGCTTTTGTAATCAAATCTCTGTTGGTTAATCATCAGTTTCATGTTCTTCTGAGCTCTAATCCCAAACACCTAACTGTTTGATGGACAATCCACTGGCATCTCCAGAGCTAACTGAGTCAAAGAAAAAATTCATCATCTACATTGAACTTCTCTCACCTTCTATTGTGACCTGTGATTCTTACTCATTTTGCCACCATTTGCCTTGCCAAATAACCATGAAATTGAATCATTCTTGACTCTTTGCTTTCTCCATCCAATTAGTCACCCAATTAATTGAGTTTTACTCTTAAATTTATCTTGCATCCATCATTTCTTTTCCATTCCCACTGCCACCACTGCACTGTAGACTCATTACCTCACTTTTAGATCAACAATAATATCCTTCAAATTTTCCTTCATCTTTTCTCCAAATTTTACCCTTCATGCCACCTCGAGGTGAGCCCTCTTAAAATTTTAGTTTGGATATGTATGTCAAGTTTCAGCAATTACATCAATTGATTTTCAAATGTGAAACCAACCTTGCATTCCTGGAATTGATACGATTTGATTGTAGTCATTCAACTTTTTGCATTTATGTACAATGTGTTGTTTTTTCCTTCCTTGCTTTCAACATTTTTTTTTATATCTTTCCAGCAATTTGATTATGATATGTCTCAGCATAGTTTTCTTTGCATGTATGTGGGCTATAATTTGCTCAACTTTTTGATGTTTCACCAAATTTTGGATGTTTTCAGACAGTATTTATTCAAAACTTTTTTTCTTCCCCTATTTCTTTCTCTTTTCTTTATTGGACTATCGATCATAGATGATCAATGGATATTTTGACAGAGATTCCTTAGCTCTGTTTATTTTTTTTTCCTGCCTCATATATTTGCTTCTCTAAGTTTCGACTCCTTTCTCTAGTCTGCTTGCTTTTGTTTATTTTTTGTTTGTTTGTTTGTTTATTTTTTATTGTCCTCAGAAAGTTGTTTGTAGTATTTTATCTAGAGTAAAATTATAACCAGAAGAAAGGTTGAGTTGCAGTAGGGTTGTGCTGGCACAACATATCCATCCCTCCAGCATCACTTTCATGGCTTTAAATACTATCTTTTATCTGATGACTTCCAAATGAATATCTGCAGTTTCAATCTCTCTTCTTTTACTCCAAGTATGTTATGTCCAACTATTTGCCTGACATGTCTAATTTCAATGTCTAATGATTATTTGATGCTTTTTGTTTATTTTTGTAGAACTGGAGATTATACCCAGAGGCATTCTACCTCTGAGCTATACCCCTAGTCCTTTTTAAATTTTTTTATTGTTTGTTTTTTGAAATAGGGTCTTTCTAAGTTGCTGAGGGTCTCCTTACTTACTGATGGTGTCCTCAAACTTGTGATCCGATCCTCATATCTCAGCCTCCCAAGTATAGGAATTACAGGTGTGAGTGACCACACCCAGCTTCTAATAATCATTTTAATATAAACTTGCTTAAAACTGAAACCCTGATCCGCCCTCAGTCATGAAAATCTGCTGCTTCATCCTTTCAATTTCTTGCAGTCCTCCTTAACTTCTTTCTCTCAAATGCCACATCTGAATCATTAACTAATACTACTGCCATTACTTTAAAAATATTTGAATATTTTTGTCATATCTTTCCCAGTACCACCGTGCCAAAGCCATTGTCATGTCTTACAAAGATTATGGCAACTCTATTTGGACTTGTCACCTTCTCATAATGTTTGCAAAGTTAATGGGCTGCCAGCCTTAGATACCTATAATATTTGCACAATATTTAAATGCTAAGACTTGCCTTATAATGTGGACAAGTAAATGATAAAAAAGATGAACATCACTTTAGCTAATTGTAGTTATAAATTAGGGAATTAAAATCCACAAATATTACTAAAATGGGTGGGACTCTGTTCTCGGGATTAACCTAAGTGATATTCCTGAATTAACATTTTCTTTAGTACAATGTCTTCATATAAATCATGAATTGTATTTGCTTTGCTTAGACTTGTGCCACACCCATGCATGATAGCCCTGAGTAGAAATAGCATATCATCAGAATCTCACTACCAAATTGTGTTCAATGTAAGCAGTTCATCAGACACCATAAAATAACTAACCTCCTTATCACCAATGGAACATAATTTGACTGGAATAATGGAAGAAGGTTTTTGCAGTTATAAAAATCCCAGAGATTAGGAGACACCCTCTAGGGGACACACTAGAATGCTAGAATGGGGAGAGATGTAGGAAGTGGGTAAATATGCATACATAAATTCAGAAAGCTCTTTAAGTGATTCTTGTAATTTCTGATAGATACTATTGGTAGGTGATCTTATGAAGTCACTAATAAATACACTAGTCAACCAAATAGCCCAGAACCCCTCAAATATTATACAAAGTTGAAAGCAAACTAAAATAATAAAATAAAACTTTATTTTATTATTTTATTTTGAGTTAGGGTCTCACTAAGTTGTCCAGGCTGGCCTCAAAGTTGTGGTCCTCCTGCCTCAGCAATGTATATATACATGCTAGAGAAATAGCTCTAGCATATAAAAGAAATAGCTCTTGCCTAGCATGTGTGAGACCCGTGGTTCGATACTCAGTATCACATACACACAAACACACAAAAAATGTTATTGAATGATATTTTTATAAATTCTAAAACAAAGACCATAAAATCAGAAATGAAATAAAAAACAAATCACTTACCCCTACCTCCAGTTATGCAGTTTCTTCTAAGGGTATATTATGTATTACCCAAAGTCACTGCCCCAAATATTATTAAATTGACTGGCTTCTTTCTTGATGGTGGTGGGGGATGAGTTGGGATAATCCATTTGACATGAAAAATAATTTAAGAGCAAACAAGGAACTCAGAACAAGATTGTATTATATATATATATATATATATATATATATATAATAAAAGAGCACTAATTTACACAAAAACTAGGAAGGATTATATGTAAGTAAGGAGCTTCATTTGATTTTAATTTTGAGGGACAAAAGAAAAACACATTAGAAAGCTAATCTAATTTTCTACCTAAAACAAGGATTATACAACTTTCTTTTCAACAAGCACAAATTATATGCAGTTTAAGAAGAGAGAGGAATGAAGTGCCTAAGGAAACAAAGAAAAGCCAAACTAAAAGTATCAGAAACTGGTAATACTGAAGAAATAATATAAAAACTTAAAAAAGGAGGCATTGAAATCAAGTGGGAATTGTATGGAGAAAGCAAGAGAGAGGGGAAGTTCAAAGGCAAAGAAAGAAGTAATGGCAGAGAAACCATTTCTACCCAGTTTGGGTGCTGATTTTCACAGCACTTGGTCTAGAGAATGCTTTTTCTCCAGTCCATCTCTTCCTACTCTCTGTCCTGCTACCCTGTCCAGTAGTAATTTATTGTATCAAAACAAAATAATTTCAAACCATTAGATTGCTCATCTGTGTTTCAGTCAGCAACTTTTAGGATCTAAATGAGGTATAATTTTGTCCCTTCTTAGAAGCTTGAACACCCTAGTTGACTGGCTTAGTTTAAGGCTTTTGTTGTACTAGATTATCCAACAGAAAAAGCGTATTGTCACTAAATCAACAAAGACCTCTTTGAAGTCAGTGAGGGAAGTTGATGGGAGACCATAACGCTTCCATTGCTAGGAAGAGTTCCATAAAATAAAGCTTCTCCTAACATCTATTATGTCATCACTTTGTTCTTGTTACAGAATATTTCTCATTTCCTCACCACTTAGCTCTTCTAGGCTTAATTTCCTGAAAAGACCATGTGAAAAGTGCCAAAGTGCTGTGTTTATAAGATCTGTATGGTTGTTTAAATATCTTTGAATTTGAATATTTGCACATGTAAATAAGCTCAAGCTAATAAGCATCTTGGAACTGGGGATTAGGATCAAAGATGGACCACCATTTTGGAGTTCTTTTGATTGTAGAGTTGTGAATTACTCTATTCTAAAATCTGCAAATCATTTTGAAACTTTATGTAGATATAGCCCATGTTATAATAATTGAATACAATTCAGATGGATGCTTAGGGACAGAAATGTGGCAAGTAGAAAAAGTCTGGTCTAATTAATGCTTGTTATTTATTTAAGATCAAGTGCTTAAAAAGTAATGAACTATACAGTTTTATTTATTTTTTCTTTTTTGGCATTGGGGATTGAACCCAGAGGCATTCTAACTCTGAGCATTCTATCTCTGAGCATTCTACTATCAGCTGTTTCTATACTTTCACTTTGAAACAGGGTCTCTCACTAAGCTTCTGAGGCTGGTCTCAAACCTGCAATTCTCATGTCTTATCCACCCAAGTACTGGGATTACAGGCATGTGTCACCACACTGGCTCAGCTTCACTTAAATAGGATGAAATAAAGGGTAGATTATAATCTAGATTGTATACACCTAATGCTTGATACCTAGTATATTTAAAGCAGAGAATTAATTTCATATATACATATGTTTATGTATATACTTTTAATGTTTTATGAAGAGTGTTTTATTAAATTGATAGGAATTTGTTTAGTGGAGTAATGGATATGCACATATACAAATGGACTGTCACATTCTAGAGACAAAAATCACAATATTTGCATTGTGTTTTAGGTAGGAGGGGTTGATGGAAAGGGGTTATGAAGAATGACTCCCTAGGTTCTGACTCAAACATTTGGGTGGATGGTGGTGTCATTTAATTGGACAGAAACAACCAAGGAAGAACAATTTAATACTTGGGAATATTGAGAATGAGTTTCTAGAAACTAAAGATCAAGAAGTTAGTTTATGTTCAAAAAATCGGTGATCAGATTATCAACCACTTATCATGTTCTGTATTTTATATTCATCAACTTTCACTTATGTCTACAATCCATGAGTTTGATGATATTCCCTTTATAAAACAGGACTTCAAGGCTTAGAGATGAAAATAACTTCCTTGAGATGAGTAAATGGTAGAGCAAGATTCATATTCAAATTTAGTTGATTTCAAAAATTATGTTCTTTATGATCAATAACTGAGATGTGAGGATTGCAGGTTCAAGGCCAGCCTCAGTAATTTAGCAGGCCCTTGACAACTCAGTGAGACATTATTTCAAAATTAAATATAAATAGGGCTTGAGGTCTAGCTTAGCAATAGAATTCCTCTGGGTTCACTCACCATGTCCACACATACACACACACATTAAAAAAAAAGATTATTGGCTAGAAATTAATTTTAATATGTTATTTAATAAAATATGTCACTTAATGCTTAAATAAGTATTTTGAGTGCAATCTGAATTCTACTTCAGAAAATAATCATTTCAGAAATCACTGGAATAGAATCATCAAGCCAGATTGACAAATCTCTGGCCAACAGATCTGACATTCAGTTCTTTGCTAAAAACTAATAAACAAATTTGCTGAAACTAATAAAGCAATAGCAAATGTTGAGAAGCATTTTGGTCAAGTGGGATGATAGTCCTGAGTTTGCATCTAGTAATGACTGACTCTGAGACTTGGTCAATTAACTTCCCCTTTATGAACCTCTATTAAATGACTTCTAAAATAGGGATATCCATCTTTTGCAGCACCTGTGAGGACTAGACAGAGTGTGTGCAGTGATGTCAATATGATTATAGTTAACAGTTGTTCTTGGGACTGATGATAATGATGATGACAATAATAATAGCAATAATCATTCTGTCCAGTAGAAATGCGGTTAGGAGCATGAACTCAGGAGTCAGACAATTTTTCATTCACAACTCACTTTGGCCATCAATTAGGTCATCAATAAAGTGGCAGTAATAGCCCATGTCTCATAGGATCATTGATCATTAACTGATTAGAATTGTGCTTCACATTTAGAAAGTGTTCAATAAATGTTATTATTGGTATTTGTGGTGACAAAAGTAGGTACAAGAATGTCAACAATGATAAATTTTACAGAAAATAGTAAGTCCTAGGAAAAAAGTCTCTGTTAATGATAATTTGACAAATTTGTTTAAGAAATATCTTTGAGTTACCTCTTCAACATACCTCACTTGGTGAATCCACCTCAATTTTTATGACAGGAGCTAATTTTATTTGATGTTTCCCAGTTTCCACTATTTATTTACCCTTACTGAATTGTGTAAAGCTATACATGTGAAAGTGCTTTTAATGACATAAAGACAAAGTAAATATAAACTATCACTAAGCTAAAATGAATAATTAGGATGCCACAATTTCTATGTACCTATAGAGTAACTCGCACATCCATTGTGTATTTCTTATTTTTAAAAGCACACTCATCTAACATAACATTTTGTAGTTAAAATAATGTTGTAAAATAAATAGGTGATCATTGTTATTCTGATTTTACAGATAAGCGATGGGGCACAAAGGGATTAATTAAAATATCTAGGCTTATGAAACTTATTTAATATTATCTGTAGTTCCAGATTTCTAATGTACTTCCTATTGGAATGAACCTGCTTTAATTGACATTTTGCATCTGCTTTGGGCCTTCCATCATATTCTATTCATCCAGACATCTGTTTATCATTTTATTTACTTCTTCTATTCATTTATCCACTTCATTCATTCAATAAATATATGCTAAAGCCACTTGATATATCCAAACCATCACAGATATAGAAAAACTTATCAAGAACAACGAAACAGAAGTCAGAAGACCTCGGTAGAATTCCTGGCTCTTCCATCAACCATCTGTCTGCTCCAAGTCTCCTCCATATGGGTGGTCAACAGCATCTTGAACCAGATCTGGCTTAGATGCTACTTCCTCCTTTGTGAAACCTTCCAAGAATAAACCATGTAAGCAGCTCTTCTATGCTTGCACAGCACATCGCTGCTGTCTCTGATCTCAATTACTGCCTATTTCCTACTGTCTTGCCTAATTGTCCTGAGTGAGCTGAATTTTCATCATAGAGGATTAGGGACCTGGGAAGAAAAGGTAAACCAGGAAGGAGAAGAAGGTGAGTAATTAGATGGAATTGCAACTCTATAAATCAAGATTTTCGGTTACAACGGAAGCCCCAAACTAGTAAAACATCCTGTATGTCATCTTGTGTTAAGTCTCATGGTCGCACACCACAGAGGTACACTCAGACTTCCTCAAGTAATATGAAGTTAACTTCAAGAATATGAATGCTATGGTGGGCACAATAATGCCTCCCCCCAAGGATGTCTACTTCTTAAACACCAAAGACTGAAAATATGTAATATTGCACTGAGAGGGGAGAATTCAGGCTGCTCCCTTTATTGAGGAGAATTAAATGGAGTTGAGGTTGCTAACCAGCTGAATTGAGATGGAGAGACTTTTCTGGGTTGTGTACATGGCCCCACTGTAATCCCGAGGGCCCTTCTAAGTGAAAGAGGGAGGGAGAAGAGTTAGTGTCAGAGTCAGAAATTTTAAGATACTGTATGATTCTGTTTATACTGGATGCTGAACTCAGGATTATTTTACCTCCCAATTACACCCCCAGCCCTAATTTATTTTTAATTTTAAAACGGGATCTTGCTAAATTGCAAAGGGCCTCACTAAGTAGCTGAGGCTGACCTCAAACCTGCAATCCTTCTGTCTGAGCCTCCCAAGTACTGGGATTACATGCATGTTCCACCATGCCAGGCTTGATATATGACTGTTTTGGAAGAAGTAGGAAGAGCCCATGAGCCAAAGAATATGAGCTGCCTGGACATGCTAAAAGATTCGAGGAAACAAATACTTTCCCAGAGCCTGCAGAAGGAACCCAAAGACTTCCGCCCATTGAGGCCCATTTTTTTTTTTTTTTTTTTCTGCCTACAGAATTTCAAGATAATAAATGGGTGTTCTTTTAAGTGACTAAATTTATGGAGTTTTTTTTTTTTTTAAGTAGCAAAAGGAAATTAATACAAGTGATAAATAGTAAGACTGCAGGTATTTAAGCCATGCAGGTGTTATAGAAACCCAACTGCTACAGCCTGGCCTGCCTCATTGTATCTCTGGCACTTAGATATGGAACATTTTATTCCAACAGGGACCTGAATTTCAGTTGTATCTGAAATCTTTACTAGAGGGGGGATCTTGCTGATATTGTTATTCTTTATCAATCACATAGGTCTACCTTTCTCTGGTTCTGCTTTTCTCTCAATGTTTTCCCATTTGGATCCCAGTGTCAGCTGCTACCTCAGCCTTTTCTCTACTTACTGATTATGCTGAGTGCGGACCTTGGCTGCCTGCCTTTGCCGGTGGGTGTGTCTTCCATTTGTGCTCTTTCTACCAATAGTCCTGATGCCCAAGGCTATCACCAAATGAGAGTATCCTATTGGTATTATTAATCCATATTGGCTATAGAAGTCAGAGTTCTGGTACCAGGTAACCTCAGCAGATGTCTGCTAGATTGTCTACTGGCTGTTCTTGGATCAGGCACCGTTTGCTGGTGCAGTCATTCTGACAGATAGAGAAGTGTTATGAATTACAAAACATGGCCACTGACAAGCTTACCCAAGGGAGGGAGGGAGGGAGGGAGGGAGGGAGGGAGAGAGAGAGAGAAAGAGAGAGAGAGAGAGAGAGAGAGAGAGAGAGAGAGAGAGAGAGAGAGAGAGAGAGAAATATCACAAGCACATGTATGACACTTTAACGAGAATGGAAACTCTTTTTCTTGTAAATATGGATTCTGGGAAGAAATGCCTTTGATTCAAATCTTGGCTCAGCTACCTACTTGCTGTGAGATTTAAGGCAAGTTGTTTAAATACTGTGTTTCCTTGTTTCTAGAATGGAGATAGCTATAGTATCTATTTCCTAATTGTTGTGAGGATTAAGTGAAATAATCCAACTAAAATTCTGGGAACATAAGAAGTTCCCAATATATGCCAGACACTATTGTTATGTTGACAGCCTCATACTTCTTGTGAGGATTAATGAGCTTATACTTTTGACTGCTACTTATGAGACGGACTTGTCACCTGAGTAAAGCATATTATTCTTTGGGGTGGAAGATGTTATGTTGTTTTGCAACCCCTCTAAGAAACTCACACTTACTTTGTTATATAGATGCTACCCAGTTTATTCCCTAATTCAGCCAGTTCTCACTGAGCATCTATTATATGACCAAATTTGTTACAAGACAAAGGAGTACAAGGCTAATAGGAATAGGATATCATATCTGACCTTAAGTGATTCCTGAGTGCTCAGAATGATAGGAAGAAAAAGAAAAGAAGGAATGGTAGAGATATGTAGAGTATAAGCTCAATCAACCAAAACTGATGGTCTCTTAAATTTTGGGAGACAAAAATAGAAAGCCACAAAGATACAGTTACCTTACATATCACTGAATCCAACTCTTTTATTTCATAGATAAGAAATGAAGTTCATGTCTACACAAGTCTTTGATCTGAGAAATCCTCTGGGCCATTGAACTACAGCAAATCTAGCAGTATTTAAAATCATTGGATTAGTTGAAACACAGATGTGCTCCCCCTCTGAGAATCTGTCCAAGCCCAATGCATGGTATATTGTTATAATGTCTACTTATCAGAGAGGGTTTGTCCAGTACAAGTCATCTTGCCATTGTTGGAATTGTAAGCTCCAGGCTAGCATCTGATATTTTAAAATCTAGTTTGAGCCGGGCGTGGTGGTGCACGCTTGTAATCCCAGCGTTTAGGAGGCTGAGACCGGAGGACCTGGGTTCGCGGCCGGCCTCAGCTACTTAGTGAGGCTCTCCGCAACTTAGTGAGACTCGGTTTCAAAGTAAAGAATAAAAAAAAAATAGGGTTGGGGGTATAGCTCGGAGGTAGAACGCCCCTGAGTTCAATCCCCAGTACCGCAAAACAAACAAACAAACAAACAAAAAATCTAGTTTGACATCACGTTGTCTTTTATGTTAAAAGAGGATGCTGCCATGCTGCCAATGACAAGCATTACCGAAGCCTAACTAAAGAAATACATGCATAATCATTGTGGCTTTCCTCAGTCTAGCACATGCGCATTACAGCACAATCCCTTGCTATTCTGTCTCCAGAATATTTATCTACTGTGTTCTGAACGAGTCCATAATAGTCCTACTGGTCTTTTGGCTGATAATGTGGCTAATGGCTTTATTTAGTCCTTAGGAATGTATTTTTCAAAATCAGGGTGTCAATTCTAGTGAACATACTTAGGAATATTTTATATTATCTTTTCATTGAAGTTTTTTGAATAGCATAAATTTCATCAAAATGTTAACATTTCTTTGTAGACCAAATTGTCATGTTCTATACCTCCCATAAATTTCACATAAGTTCTATGCTCTCCTGCACCCTAGGCATTATCTTTGTATTGACAACGCTAGTAGTACCTGCAATATTGTGAATTCTGACTGCAGAATCAATTTCTCTCTCTCTCTCTCTCTCTCTCTCTCTCTCTGTCTCTGTCTCTCTCTCTCTCTCTTTCTCTCTCCCTCTCTCCCTCTCTCTCTCTCCCCCCAATTTACATATGTATATATGCACACATTCATAGTTAACTTTGTATCCTCAGTTTCTAATGGTAGTTATCATCTAGTAGTAAAGTCTCAAAAATGCTTGTTGAATTGCATAGCATACATCAGTCTAATTTAATCATTCATTCATTCAACAAATATCTGCTATGTACCTATTATGTCTGGCACTGGTCTATGTGCCGATGATACATTGGTTGATAAACATTTAATCATGTTTGCATGGAACTTAAGTCTAGCAACTTACTCTTCATAAAGCATTATATGAATCATGCCATTTTACAAACAATTCTTGGTCATACAGCTTATTTTGAATGGCAAGCAAGCCATGCATTCCAAAATTTTCTATTTTTGTAATGTTTCCAATCAAACCATGTTAATAAAAGTTATTTCAAAGGTGGATTCCTAATCCTGCAAGGCTAGTCATAGACTTTGGAGTTCCATGTCTGCTATTTTTAATGGCTTTCTGCCAAAAGCAGCTTAGCCTAATTGGGAAGGGATGTGTCCTTTCCTTGATAAGTGAATAACTCTCATGAATGATAATAGGAGTTATGTGTGAACATGAAGAAAAACTTGACTCTTAATACCATGGATTGCCTAATAGCTTTGTACAGACTGCCTCTGTGATTGATTGTCTCTCCCTAACTGGCTTCCATCTATCAATATGATTTGAGGACAGGACTGCTCTTTTATCCTGGATAAGTCTCTCAAAACAAAGACCAGCTAATTATTTAAAAATTCCAAAACACACTTTAGGATAGTGTTATGGAGTGAAAACACTCACATTTGGATATCCCATAGGAACTGCCATTCATGAATGTTTAAAACAGATGCTTCAGTGAGCAACATATTTAATTAAATCCAAACCTGTTGTTATTATTCCAGAAAATATTATTATTAGCATAAGTTCCAAATGGAACTCACAGCAACTTCTGGTTGGAGTTTGGGAAAGATATTTTAATTTCTAAAGGAATTTGCTTAAAGCAGAAGTTGCCACAGTTATCTAACTACATTTTCTTCAACTCAAGGCCATGAGAGTTGTGAGACATAGTTAATTGTCTGGAGTCACTGCTACTTTGATAGAGTGACCGAGACAACCAGCGGGCTGGACAGGCCACATACATGATTGTAAAATGCTGGAATTCGCACACAGAGTAGCCGTCTCTGCTTCAAAAAAGAGACGAAACAAAAACAACAAAAAATGACTTCAAATTTTATAAGATGGACTTATAAGATTGGCAGATGTGTCACTAATTACATAATTGCTTTCTTATGTGGTTCTAATAAAATTATTTGAAGCCTAAAAAATGTCTAGCAGTGAATTATTTAATACATAGTTATAACAAAAATAATTATTTACTTTAAACTCTAAATTGTCAACAAAAAACCTCAAGTAATTATTTTCATAGTGCTGTATAATGAAATAAATGTGTAATTAGTGGCAGATGGGACTTTCAAAATTTAAAACATAGAAAAAAAATCATATCACCTGTTTTGGTTATTTTTTTTTTTTTTTTGGTACATGAGTGAAATTAGAAGTTTTGAAAATGAGGCACAAAGAGAATTAACAATTAACTCGGTCTAAATTAAAGTATTAATCGTTGTGCATGCTTCCCAGAGTCCTACAAACCTTTTTTAAAATATCTGGTTTTGAAACCCAAAGACCTGTTTGTGCTGTTATGTCAACTATTTCACACTGTTCTTTAAGTGATCAATTTGAGGGTAAAGATCTCTGAGATCTTATAAGCACCCTTCTATCTGAGGCCAAGTTTTAACAGTAGGGTAAATTTCTAGCTTAAGTTAGCAGAGCTTATTTGTTTTGTATGCTAATTTCTTCATTCTGTTCAAAGCCTTATTCTGTACCCATGAGGACATACATCTCTCTGTGGCCTATAAAATAGCCTGGACCATGGCTAAAATAATCAATGTGGTCTCATCCTATCTGTCAGCAACATGCACACTGATTGCTATAGTTCTGCTAGTTACTACGTTTTGTGCCTAAACGAAATACAAATGTCTATACATTTTCCACCAACACTCATTTGCAAGTTATCATTCATTGTTATCATCTAATTTTTTGTGTTAAATAGATTATGATCTACTCTACATGTGATCCAATTCTCATTTTCTCTATCTCTGTTTATGCCTCTTTTTTTTTTGTAGTACTGGGGAAAGAGCCCAGGAGGATTCTCTCTCTGAGCTACACCCCTAGTGCTATTTTTTTTTATTCTTTATTTTGAAACAGGGAAACAGGGTCTAAGTAAGTTGTAGAGAACCTCACTAAGTAGCTGAGGCTGGCCTTGAACCAGAATCCTCCAGTCTCAGCCTCTCAAGTACTGGGATTACAAGCAGATGCCACCATACCTGGCTTATCCCCTTCTTCTTGGCCATATATTCCTGCAACTTGTCCTAGTGTTTGTCCTGCTCCCTGCCACATCAAGTCAGCTGCCATAGCAATGACCACAATTAAATAGCTCCTGCTTTTTAAGTGAGTTCTCTTTTATAGTTTCCATCTCTTATGAAGAAATGCAATATGAAATTTTACCCAAAATTTGTCATTGGAAATGCAAACTTCTACTGCTGAGCTGTGACCTCCTGGAAGGCTTGGCTCACGTATTTTGACCTGCAAAATCTGGCATAGTGGTAAATTAGCAGGTGCCCAGTGGTGTTTATGGAATGCATATTGGCCTATGCTATAGATCTAGGAGTAGGAGTGGGATGGTCTCATATATCCTTTTAAGAAATGTAAATGTATGGGAAATTTGGGGTATTTGACAGTAAGATTTCTTTCTTAGCTGAGTTTGTAATCAATTAGGAGAAATACATAGAAATCAGATGAAAAACAAAATATCATAATTGTATTACGAGGAAATGCTATCAAAAAGGTTACTCATGAGGCTACACATGTTTGCTACCATTCTATTATGGTTTTCTGCAGGGCCAGGCCTCCTTTTGCATAGGGCTAGTGGCCCAGGAGGTTTTTCTCTCTGCAGATAGTTGGATCCCAAGGACTCTGAAGGAGCAATGTCTTATGAGCATAGTTATTTCCAAATTTTCCTAATAGATAAGTGATTCAAAAGTCCTTCAATGGAGAATATGGGTAGGGAGGAAAATCACAAGTAATGTGTAAAAGAAGATTCTCTACTGGGAACTTGATAAGAATTTTCATCAATATTCTCCAACATTTTTATTTTCTGTAGACAGATATGTGGTTCTCTAGTCAAATTTTTTCAATCTATTTGGACTTGGGAGTCAGAACAATGGCAATAAAACTGTATCTTTATTGTTGACTGAAGTTAGCCTGTAAAACATGACATGGATCCATGGTCTGCTAATATTCCCCTGAAACCAATTTTCTCTAAAGCTTCAAACTCTCCCATAAAGGCGATGACTTGCCACCTGGCAGAAGAGATCAGAATGTACCTTCTCCAGAGTCAAATGAGGATTCAGAATGTGCTTACTCTTTCAAGAGTCAAAGTTCAGGGGGGAAAAATGAATCACCCCTTCTCTCTTAGTAATAGGGAGAGAAGGGATAAAGATCAGCCCAAAGAGTTTTACTAGTTTGCATTCTATCACAAGAAAACAGTAGGGGAAGGCTGTACATGTTTACAGGAAGAGTGAAAGGAAAGTTTTAATCATGATTACAACAGCTCATAGAAAGATCATTCTGAATATATCCTAGACAGGCAGTACTGAAGCCCGGAGATCAGCTAACACGTAAATAGTGACTAAATTCTCAGGATTGGATTAATGACTTGGGAAGAGTGTCTGGAGAAAGAAGTGAATACACTAGAAAAGAGTAGATGAATCCCCAGGAAATGCAAATATTTATAGACGAGAGCAGCCCAAGGAAGCTGAGATAAAACAGCCAAGAGAGTTTAAGAACAAACCAGAAGGGAGTTGCATAAAGGAGGGAGTGGTCAATACTGGGAAACTTTAAATGGTCAGTGAGATAAGGATTGGCAAGTCTCCCTGCGCTTGAGCAACTGTGGAGGGAATTGGGAACATCTGTAGGAATGGTGTCACCAGCATAACTAGATCAGAAGCCACATTATCTTTTATTGAGAAGTGTGTAGGGGTTGAGCAAACGGATATGGCTTCTAGAAACCTGACTACAAATGAAAAAGAAAATGTGATCATTAGATGGGGACTTTAAACCAAATTGGCCACAGTCCTAAGATACTCTCTAATGGTTTGATCCTTGAGGCAACTTTTTTCCTCTTCCTGATTTCTATGCCTGTCTCTCAGCTCTGAACTGTGGTAGAGTCCAGACAATGGGTATCACAGTCATGCTATTTACCAGGCACTTCCAAACTCCAACAAGCAAAAGGTAAATCTGGATTGAAATTGTTTTATGTGGGGGAAGAAGTTGAAGGGTTCCATCCTGAGGGCTGCTATCTTTTCTTTGAAGTGGGAGCAAAATGAGCTACTGACAGGGCAGAACAGAGAAGGAGTAGGTAGGAAGCTAAAGGAAAGGGGCAGAAGAATCAGGAGACATTCTGTTTGAAGTGGGAATAGGAACTGACCAAGAACAAATAGAATTTTTGGTTATTGTACAGGACTTAAAACTTTTTTAACTGAATTTTTAGTGAAACCAGTGTACCTAAATTGGGAAATGACTCCAAATTCAGTTGGCTTTCCAAGAAGAATATAATTTTGCAATTGAGATGCTTGGCTTCTGAAAAGCTGTTTTCTTCCAGTTCATTTACCATTATGAACCCTCATTCTCAGTCCTCTTATCCTCTAATCTTAAATGTTGGTGTGCCCTAGGGACTCATTACTGACCTTATATTGGGCTTGTACACTCTCTCCTTGGCAGATCTCATCCAGTCCTATGACCTCAGTCTAAACCCAAACACCATCAAACCTTAAACCTAGCATTCTGACCACACGGGCTTAATGTCACATCAATACAGGAGCTCCTGAGACTCAACGATTTAAATGACACAGCGATCAAGGCTTTCCAACTCAGTTACCCTGACCTTAAATGTCTTCTGTATTATTCACAGCTCAGAGCAGAATTTCTGCGAATTCTAAAGCTAAATATAAAAGATTCACAGTTCCACACCAGGCAAATGATCCATGGCACTGTTCCCCTAATAACTGCTGAGTTTGTCTAGATCTTTGCTAGTCACTATAATAGCAACTGGACACATCTGTCTATTGAGCTTTTAAAGTATGGCTAATAGCCACTATTAATCTTAATGAGATGTGCTGTAAATATAAAATGGCCACTAAATCCAAAAACATGATACAAAAAAAAGTAAAAACATTTCATTAATTTTATACTAATTGTTACAATTACAATATTTTGAATATATTTAGTTAGTATGCTATTAAAGTTAGTTTTGCCTGTTTAATTTTATCTGTGTTTTTAATGTAGCTACTAGAAAAATTAAAATTGTATGTGTTACTTAGTATATACTTTTATTAGAAAATGCTGGTCTTAGCTGGGCATGGTGGTGTACACCTGTAATCCCAGTACCTGGAAGCCTGAGACATGAGGATTACAGGTTTGAGATCAACCTCAACAGCTTAGTGGGACTCTGAGCAACCTGTTTCAAAGCAAAATTTAAAATGCCCGTGGGTGTAGCTCAGAGGTACGATGTTCCTGAGTTCAGTCCCCAATACGACAAAATTTAAAATAATAAAGTGGGGGTCTAGATGTAGCTATTTTGTATCCTAGTAGATTCTATTTATACACTATCACACTTAGCACATATATTAAAATTATACTGGACTTAGAAAATGGTTCTTGGCACCTCACCATCTCAACCCATTTTCTTGGCCTCTCTGAAGTGCAAGCATCAGATACCCACTTTCTTAGCTTGCTCTAGTTAGAGAATCAGCACTTGATCAAAGCTCCACCAATTACCTGCTGCTCCCCTAGGTTTGGAAGTAGGAGTTGGTAAGGCCAAGAAGTGGGTCTTCTCTCTGGGATTAGAGGGCAGCAAGAAAGACATTGGTTCCCATTGTTGACTGCTGATGATGGTGAAAAGTAAGACAGCCATCTCTCAGAAAGGCTGCAGTGCGGTTCATGGTTCACTGGACTCATTTTCCCATGAGTTTTGCTATGTTTCTGAATGCTAGTCAGTTTCTCTTCTTCTTGGTAGTTTTCTAAGCCTCGTCTTGCAGATTCCTATGAGCCACCCACTATGGCTTCAATGTGGTTCATCCCCACCAAAACTCATGTTGAAGCTTAATCTCCAATGTAACAGTATTCAGTGAGTGAGATCTTTACAGGAAGTATTTAGATAGCAAGGGCACCGCATTTGGAAAGGATTAAATTAGTTCTAACAGGACTTGGTTGATTCTATCAAGAGTGGGTTGTTAGAAATCTAGGCCACCCCACATGTTTAGTCCCTTCTGCACCAAACCATTTCCTTTTCTGTTCCTCTGTCCTGTTGTGATAGAACCAGAGGTGGGATGTGGATGGGGCCTCACCAGTTCCCAGTTCTATGCTGTATGGACTTTCCAGCCATCAAAATTATGAGCTAAATAAACCTATTTTCTTTATAAGTTAATATCCTTGGGTATTTTTATAGCAATACAACCTAGACTAAAACAGTGCCCAACATTTGCCCTATAAATCCAACTTCTTGAATAATCTAGAATAGACTTTTGTTCTCTGTCATTGAAAAGAAAATGTTGATCTATTCTGCAGATTATACTCTCAAATATGAGGAAGAGATGATCTAGAAAGAGAAGACTGGAAATATGTCCTGGGTAGAAAGGATGCTCCTGGGAAAACTCTTACTACAAAGAATCAGAGTCAAGAAATGCCATGCTTTGTTCAGGAACCACAAGAGTTTGAAGTGAGCAGTGTCTTGATAAGATGAAGCATACCGAAGTAGAAAAGCAGTCAGGGGATGTTGGTGGCATGCTAGGCTATATTCTACAGATAATGGTCCACTAGTAGATGTTAAGTGTGAATGTGGCAAGACTGTATTGGCAATAAAGATATATTGCTCCATTCGTTAGGAATGATTTGTTTATAGATAAAGAAAATCTGATTAGTATAGGTTTAAACTGTAAGGACCCATATTGCATTGTGAACCAGAAGTCTGTACGAGGTGACCATGTGGATCAATAATGTGCTGGCTTTTATCTTCAGGCTGATGCTTCATGACCAAAGATGGGCCCTTGATGGACCCTACTTCCACAAAGAGCTGGAAGAAGCCATTATCTCCAACTTCCTATGTCTTTTATTAAGAGTAACGCCATTCCCAAGACTTCTCAGCTGATGTCCCCTTAAGTTTCACTGGGGAAAATCAGGTCATCTATCTGCTCCTAGCTGAAGAGGAGGTTAAAAAAATAAGCATCTGGCAAAAAACAAGTGAAAACAACACAACACACACACACACACAAAATCCCACTATGAATTATCAAGAACAAGTGACACACTCAGAATAAATAATTTAGAGATAATTTATTGAAGGAGCTGATTGAGGTAGAGGGAAGCCACAAGGACTGGAGTATTCATTCCCTGGTAAGAATGATGGCTGCTTCTCTCATTCTTCCCTAAATGAACAAATAGAGGAAGTGGCTACTGAAACCAAAGACAAAAAGAGTTGCGTGCAAAAGACTGGAGTTAGTGAGAGCTTTTGGTCACATAAGATAGCCAGTGCACAGTGATTCCACCAGGAAAGAAAATTCCCCAGACTTACTTGTCTCCCTCTTACTCACTGGATGAATGCAACTCAAAGCCAGATGACAGGGTCCACTGATATTATCCACAGAGGTCAACCTCAAGGCATAGAAAATGCAGGAGGAAATAAGGGGAATAGTTTGGTTTAGATAAATAGAAGCTACTTTAATCACCTGGAGATGAACACTTAGCTATCAGAACAAATGCTGTGCTCATAGAAGAAAGAAAATATCTGTGGTTTGGGGAACCATATTTACACTTGAGACAGTTTATAGATGGATTAAAGATGAAAAATTTATCACAATACTTTGCAATAGGTAATGTGAGATAGTAACAATTATTTGACACGATTTTCTGTATGACATTACCAACTGGATTATTTTTTTAAAATAGGATATATCTTTACAGATTTGAAATACTTGCTAGATTTAGAAAGTTGAGTTATCTTTGAGGGGAGTACATTTTGGACAGCTTTAAATAAATTCTGTTTATTTTTATTTTAAGTAAATAAAATCAGAAATTTGAAAATGGTTTATGTTGCCAAAGATCCCAATCAATCATATGAACTGTGTTAAGTGGTAGGAAGAAGAATGAATTGGAAATAAATTAGCTGAGCATACTGGGCATTAGGATTAATTTAGCCACTTTAGTTTTTTATAGAGGCAAGAATCTGAGTGATATTTTGTTATCTTTATGGCTAGGAAATTGTACTGAACTCTGATCTCCTCGCTTAGCTATGTACTCTCAAGTTCTACTTCAATATGTGCATGCAAGCCAGGCATGGTGGCACATGTCTAACCCCAGTACTTGGGAGGCTGAGCCAGGAGGATTTTAGTTTTGAAGTCAGCCTCAGCAACTTAGCAAGACTCCATTTCAAAATGAATAAAATAGGGCTGAGGGTGTAGCGTGGAGGTAGAATGACCCTGCGTTTAATCCCTAGTACTATAGAAACAAAACAAAACAGGTGCACGCAATCACATTCACCTTCTCCCTACTCCCCTAATTAAGTCCTCCCCTGAACCACCAGCCTGTCCCCCATTATTAAAATTGTGTTATTTCAAAAATGTTATATAAAGGAAATAAAATAGTATGTAACTTTTAGGACTGGCTATTTTCACTCAGTATAATACCCTGGAAACCCATCCAACTTATTGTGTGCATCAACTTTTATTATTGAGTAGAGAGCCATGCTGCACAGATACCTTTTTCAGTTACACTACCCTTTAATCAGCTGTACTTGCTAATTAAATGTATTGAACATTTGTGAACGAATTGCTCAGGTGAATTACCATATGGTCATCTAAATCCTTGCTTTTCCAAGTGTTGCGGGCAGACCAGCAGCCTGAACATCATGTAGAGTTGTTAAATTGCAGAATCTCAGGTCTCAGCCTACAGCTCTGAATTAGACTCTGCATTTGGACAGGACCCTCAGGCGATTCATAGAGCCATAAAGCTAGAGAAGCACTGATCTAAATCACACTGGGAACATTAAAAAAATTGCAGAACTTACCTGAGGGTAGTTCCCCTCCAGATTTTAAAGAAAAGTTGGGTCTCTACTGTGCCTCTTGGAAGCAATGTGTTGTATTTTCTCTGCGTTTTCAGACTATCTTTCACTTTTGGGAAAAAAAGTTAACCGGATTAATTTCCCCCAAGTTTCATCAGACATGTTACCAGTCTGGATGAAAATATTCTCTCCCTTAGCCAATCTGGCAAATCCACTGGAGAAAACTGGGAACTGGCTTAGGGCCATTCAATGTGCAGAGCGCCACCATTTTCACTACAGAGAGCCCCATTGTCTAGAAATAATAGTGAGGTTTTGCCCACAGCAGAAACCTGCATTCAATCCTGCTATCCCAGGAGTGGAATTTCGCTTAGAGCCAAATTCTCAAGTCTTCTTAATTTGGGTGAAGATATGTGTTTTTGCAAGTGCAAATTCATGAAATTAAAGTTGGATTTTTCCTAGCTTTCCTCTATCCAGTGTTTTATGACAGGAAGGACCTTTGAGTATTTTCTCAAAATAGCAAGTGCCAGCGAAGCTCAGCCAGGTTTGCCGTTAAGCTCACCACCCAAGTCTTTGTGAAGGGTTGGCTGGGAAATATAAGGATATCACTGTGAATTTTGACAATTTTCCAGAGTGTTCCAATCAGGTGTAGTCAATGGTCTAAAGGAACATTACCCCAGCAAGAGTTCTGCACCTGAATCCCTTGGGCCAGTGGGATCCCTCTACTTTCTGGTCCTCTTAGTAATATTCTTATAGATGTGGCCTTTAAGATAAATAAATAAGCCATTGTGAAGACTGCTACAATGCCAAGTAGACTGATTTTTTTTTTTAACAAAGATTTCATTAATCATGTGTAAAATGGCTTTACGGAGAAAAACACCAGTTAAAATGACTGTAAACACACCAAGTAGCATGTACTACCATTTCATTATTGCAAGCAACAACTCTATTGAAAAGCTGACTTTGACTATTGTTTTAGTTGGAACTGTGTCTGTTTTCATATTCCCAGTGGCTGAATGCAGTCAGAATTTCTAACAATAGCCACAGTATGTGGCTCTAACAGCAGGGTTCTTGCCTGACATAGGTGGCGTCAAAGTAGTTGCAATCCCAAAGGTAATTATGGCGTTCCATCTCACTCACTGTGTTGAATGCTCTGATGCAATGTATGCAGTCAAGACAACGTGCATTTCATTATGCTGCGTTATTTAAACTAGAGGTGCAAACTGAGCATGGTGGTGTACACCTGTAATCCCAGTACTTGGGAGGCTGAGACAGGAGGATCGCAGATTCTCAGCCAGCCTCAGCAACTTAGAGAGATTCTCTGCAATCCCGTTTCCAAATAAAAAATAAAATCGATCTGGGAGTATAGCTCCAAGGTAGAATGCTTCTGGGTTCAATCCCAAGTACCACAAAATAAATACATAAATACATTAATTAATTGATTAATTAATTAATTAATTAATTATATACATACATAAACAAAATTAAAAATAAACTGGAGATATATTTTAAAACTGTATTTTTTGATGAATAAGAAGTTCTTAGTAAACAGATGAGAAATGACTATTTTGTTTGCTTTGGAAAACTTCAGTTTGACTCTTGGCCTATTTCAGCTTTCTGTTACCTCAAAGATATTGTTTAAGTTTGTAAATTAGAGCCTGCTGAAACCAAATGATAATTTTTATCATATATTTATTAAGAAAATGCCCTTGTCTGGCTAAAAGGGGAAAAAGGATTTAAATGAATCAAAGGAATAAAGTAAAGATTTTAGGATTAAGAAGCCATCTCTGCATAGTATAAGAATTTCAGTATGTAGATTTGGTGTATCTAGAAATCATTTCCATTGCCATTATTCATTTTCTTTCTTTCTTTCTTTCTTTCTTTCTTTCTTTTTTCTTTCTTTCTTTCTTTCTTTCTTTCTTTCTTTCTTTCTTTCTTTCTTTCTTTCTCTCTCCCTTCCTTCCTTCCTTCCTTCCTTCCTTCCTTCCTTCCTTCCTTCCTTCCTTCCTTCCTTCCTTCCTTCCTTCCTTCCTTCCTCTCTCTCTCTCTCTCTCTCTCTCTCTCTTTCTCTCTCTTTCCTTTCTTTCTTCTGTGTGTGCTGGGTATTAGGCCTGAGGACATTCTACCTCCCAGCTATACTCATGGTCCTATTTTATTTTTATTTGGAAACAGGGTCTTGCTAAATTTCTGAGAGCCTCACTAAATTGCTGAGACTGGCTTCGAACCTGCAATCCCCCTGTCTCGGCCTCCCAAATACTGGGGTTGCAGGTGTGAGCCACCACACCCGGCTTTACTATTCATTTTCTTGATTACATCAAAATACATTTATTTAAGTCACTGATGTTGATGAATCCAGTTTTGGAGTTCTTTCATCCTAATACATTCCTGAATTTCTGTATTCTAGAAATATTTGGGGAGTTTCTTGGCTTTCTTCTAAATTGCATCTGAAGAAGCCACATGAATCCTATGTATATCCTCACACCACTTGTGTATTTTTAACTTTTAACCAAAATTTTTACCTTTTGTGTTGCTGGATTTTGTTTGTTTTCTACACTGTTTCTTTGAGGCTATTACTTTATTCCTAGGTATGAGAAGAAAATGACAAAGTTGAAACTGAAGCCTTAGCAATTAGCTAAAGCCACGCATATTTCCCAAATGTTCTCATCTTTCACAACTTCCAAAATGCTCTTAAATAGTAACAAACTGAAAGTTAAGTCCAAAGTGTCCCAATAGTTTACTCACTTTTGAAAAGACTGAAAATATTAAGATAAACTTTTTTTATTGTCATCTATTCACCTATTGTGATTTTTCTATACCTTAAGTTACCTTAAGAGTACTTTCCCATGAGTGCTCTTCTTTATAAGTAAGTCCAAAGCCACCAAGAAGGCTTCAATCTTACAATTAATTTCTAAGACCACTTCCAAAATTTTTTATTTTCATTTTTTGAAAAAGGTTTAATTAAGCACATTCATTCCTCTGCATTTGTTCTAAGTATATGTGATTTTAGGACTGCTATTGGTTCATGCTATTCAGAAACCATGGCAAAGAAACATTATGGAGAGAAAAAAGATGTATATGTTCTTTCAAAATTGGTTGTGACAATGAAACAGAATTTTAGGATGGATGTAATCAAATGAGTTTTACGTAATGATTTATTATAAAAATAAAGCCAGGCATTGTGGTGCATTCCTGTGATCCCAATACTTGAGAGGCTGAGGCAGGAGAATCGTAGGTTCAAGAACAATTCAGCAACTTAGTTTATTTTTTCAAAATAAAAAATAAACTAGGCCTGGGGGTATAGCTCAGAGGTAGAATGCCCCTGAGTTCAATCCTCAGCATCATAAAAACAATCAAAAATTAATTAGTTAATTAATTTCCCCCAATTTGCATGTGAAAGTAGAGATTCATAAACTTTATTTGTGCTACTGGTAAAAAAGAAATTAAAAGACTTATAACAAAACTAATTGGACGAAGAACCCTGACACTAATTGTAAAGATGAATACTATTTGTGAGATTACTAAAATTAACAAAATTAAAACATGATAAATGAGCTCTAACTGTGGAACCATGTAAGAACAATCCAAGGTTTTGTTGTTTTAACTCTTGTTGCTTTTTCTTAAAGAGGAATTAAGAAAACACAAGCTCAAAGAGGCACGTGGGTTATATCTTATACCTGGAATATGATGGGCTTTGAAGAAAAATGTCCACCTAGTTGTTATTTATGTATATGAATAAAGAATGTGTTATCAAGAACAAGTTCTACCTACATGATATCCAGAAAAGAATTGAAATATTTTTTCAGTAAACTTTCAACATTGATCAGAGGAGAGGGCATAATGGCCAAATATTTTATTTATAATATTTGGCACCCCAAATTGTCAACTAATCTCATGTCTTTAGTCATGAGAGAATCCCTCTGACTCTGGCCAATACTGGATTAAATGACCAAGGCCAAATATATTCTAAGATGCATTTGATATATTGTAAAAAGCACATTTGTTACAATCAGATCTACCTGGCTTTGTCACCTTTTTGTGCTTACTTATCAGTTGGGATTCTGGGAGCATTGCTTAATCTGATGAAACTTCAGCATCTGCAGAATAGAAAAAAGTAATTGACTCTTGGTAAGGGTACTTTGAAGTTCATGTGTATTAGATGCATGTCAATTCTCCTTGCTTCAATGCCTTGTCAGTGGTGATGAATACAAAGGATTATCAAAACTTTTGATGATATCTAAGAAAATGATCTTCTAATTCCTTGATTGTCCTATCCTGTCTTCATAAAGCATAAACATCATAAGTCAAATGTTGTAACTTACTATGTTGCAATTGTAGAATTGTAGAATTTGGTCATTATCCACACTGCATGGAGTCAATTTTTCTTCTTACATTTAAGAAATATGCACATCTTGAAGGAGCTAGTGCCTACTGTTCCATGGAAGCTGAAAGTGCCACAGGTTGACTTACACAGATTCCCTCAGAGGAGGTATAGACAGGCTACCTGGACTCCCCCAATTAGATGTCACTGCCCAAGATTTTCAGGTACCATGAGGAACTCTCTTAGCATTACTATTAGAAATTTTGAAGTCTTGAAGGTCCCAATGGTAGAGGAGTGGTGGTAGGGAGACAGTAGCCCTGTACTGTGCAAGGAGATCTAGACAGGGCAAGAGGTAGTAATGACTACTGGAGATGGTGTCAATGGTGTTCTCACTAGACTGGTTCTTCTATGTGATTTGGGGCATGTTTTTTTTTTTTTTCTTATGGCCCTACCATCACTTTCTAACAATTCCTCCAACAACCTATTATTGTTTAGTGAACGTGGAAAAAAAAAGTTAGTTTCAGTTACTTGCAGATAAAAATTCTGGTTGATACAAACTAATGTTTATGTTTCAGTTTCCACTCAACTGATCTGTCATTGTATATTTGGTTCTCAGCAATATTTGGAATATAGTAGGTGCCAAAATTGGATTGAACTGAAATTCACTTGTTCCTTTCCCAGGCTCAGTAAGTAGTATGCTAGTACAATTTAACTTTTCTTGCAGATTTACTTCCTGAGGGGAAAAAATATAGAGAGCAGTTGACATAACTACTAAGTAGACCTGAAAACTTGTATTTTTCTTTGTAAGGAATTTAGTGACTTTCTGGTTAGTGTCCAATGGCTGGGCTTATCATCAGTGAGTGCCCAGAAGCCTATTTCTAAAAAGCAGCACTGAAAAAAACCACATTACTGAGGCTGCAAAAGTGAGGTTAGCCTTAGCCTATGGGACTATCACCCTGAAAGGTATCACTGAACAGGCCAGCCAACCTATTTTAATGAAATTTCCAAATCAGGAAAGTTCTAACTTGAGCAATACCATCTGTATCTGTTACATTTCTCATTATTTCTCACCATTTTCCCACAAATATTTTCCTTTTCACTTTTACCACTCTTTGGCAGAAATAAAGCTGGATAGTTGGAAAGATAAAGACATATTTGTCTTTCAATTGCATAACAAAACACCGTGCTGTTGCAAACACTTGAACTGATCCATTGCTTCCACTGTAGCAGGACTTGGATGCCAGCAGAATTTTAAAGAGATGGGCAAAGAATAGAAAGGCAGTCATTGACCCTACTCTAAAGTATCATATTAAAAATAATAATGAATTTGTGTGACTATTCATCCACATGTGAGCATGTTGATCAGAGGGGAAAGAAAGATTCTTTAATATTACTTTTGAGTTGGAACCTATTTAAAATTTCCAAGTAGAACCGAAGACTTTTTGTTATCTATTCATTGGGATTGTTGTATGTTTACTAAAAGTTACACAGATTTTTAGGGTCACTAAAATATTTTTTATCCATGCTTCAACTTCCTTTATCCTATGAACAATTGATCGCATATAAACACTGTAGTTTTCATAGAACTACCACATGCATTTGTTCATGTGAGCATCACAACAACCCCCCTGTAATAGCTTAAACTTATTAGGCAGTCATCTGAGGTGTTGAAATATTATAACTTTTCTTCCTAACTCTTTATTCCCATGGTGACCCAGTGATATACACAGGGGTCATTATAACATCCATCTATGGCTTTCCATTTTCCTGTATCCATTTGAAAATAATTTTAAACTTTCTGAGTAGAAATAGCCTTCTTTGGTTTTATGCATATCTCCTACAGAATTTTACAGAGAAATCTGTCCATTTTGGAGGAAGATTTGTAATTATTTTTCACTTCCACTAACAGGTGTGGCTCCTACTACACTTTATTAGTCATTTGGGTTCCAGGTTCTGTTGTTTTCTCTTCAAAGCTATGTTTTTAATATTTTCCAGGCCATCAGCATGAGCATGTAAGAATAACCAGTATCTCAGAATATTCCTAAACCACAGAGGAAAATTCTCTTTGAGTTTAATAAAGCATAGATGATTTATCTATTTTACTGTCAGGCAAAGGACTGAGAAAATAGCAAATTGCTGAGCAATAATTAAATAAGCTGGTAGAAAAAAATATGATGAAATGTCTTAAATTCAACAGGTACAGTTGTGTAAATAACATCTATTTTAATGGAACTGAACTTTAGTTATAAAATCTGGACATTTTAGTTATAAAATTGGGTAATTACCTTCTTACAATGTGGACCCAGGAGATAATAATTATTATATATTGAGACTCTCTTGCAATTCAACACTGTGATGGATGCTTTATGCCTTTTATTAAAATGATTCCCCATTCCAACAGTCACAGTAAATACAAGAGATGAGAAAATCAAAATGTTTAGCCATATGCCAAATGCCACACAATGAGCGGTCATGTTATCAGAAGGAGCCAATGGTATTTAAAATGATACTTGGTAAAAGGGTTCCTCTGGCCAGGAGAGACTGCCTCATCCTACTAAGGTTCATTTCCTAATTGAATAAAGGCAAATAATTGTGAAATGTATGTCAATGCCTCTGTAACACAGCCTACTACCACAGTATGACAAAGGACCAGGAAATAGAAGCCAAGAAATTGCCCTCTTCTTTCATCGCCTTGGGGAAAAACTATGGTCTCTGTTTTGGCCTTTTTTTCACCTGGTGAAATAGGAATCTTTTCCTTAAAAGTAGGGTTATATTTGAAAAACAAAACTATTAAGTCTCTGGCAGGGACTTTAACTTAGGAAAGAGAACAAGATTTATTATTATTTCACTTTGGGAAATCCTGAGACTGATAATGATAAATGAACTAACTAGATTTTAAAGTAATTTTTAAGCCAGGTGTGGTGGTGCATACCGGTAACCCTAGTACTTGGGAGACCATGACAGAAGGATCACAGGTGCAAGGACAACCTCAGCAACTTAACAAGAACCTCAAGCCTGGCTTCAAAATAAAATATATTGCTGGGAGTGTAGTGAAAAGGTAGAATGCCCCTGAGTTCAATCCTCAGTACCCCCCCCCAAATATATAGATAGATAGATATAGATATAGATATAGATATAGATATAGAGATAGAGATAGATATATACATACACACACTAATTTTTAATAATTGTAGATTTGAAGATTCCAAGCAAGGCATAGCCAACTCGTGGATAATAATAAATTAATATAACCTTTCTAATACTGTACACATATCTTAAATAAGAGTTATGGCCATGAGAGAAATTCAATAATTATATCTTTTAATAAGATTCTATTTATATCCAATACTATAGCATAATAATTTATAAAATTAAGATCTAATAGTATCTGTTACTATTTAGCAGACATATTAAATAAGCCTATCATGCTTACTATAAAATACCAGTTTTGTGCAGTTAAAATGTTTTGTGTTAAATAACTTAAATGAAGACAGAGCAATATTAAAATCACTGGCATGAAGAACATAAATACATATTTAACTATTTATTAACCTTCTGTTTGTACAGTCATATCTCTTATATCACTTTAGTCTAGAGTTTAGACACAATATCATCAACCAACCAGGAGGAATCTATGTGGTTATCTGGTTTTGATAGTAGAAGCACAAGGATCTAGAAGAAGGTAGTTAGGTGACCGAGAGAAGGAAATCAAAAGGACTGTAAGGTATTTCTCAAAAACTGGTCTCCTGGTCCTCCTCTATGAGATCTAGTCTTAACTTAGAGTTGTTGCTATGAAGATCCCCAGGATAACATTATAGAGAAAAGTAATGCCGATCTACAGCCCAGGAGGAGATTCTTCCTTCCAGTGTAAAGTGCCTTGGTACTTCAAGTTCTCAGGGAACATACACAGCACACAGACATAGACACCTCTGGGGGCTCCAGTAAATTCATGGGCAAGATTTCACATAAGCTGGAAGCTATCCATGGGCAACCCAGGAGAGGAGTGAGAGGAATAACCTGCTCTTTGTACGCTCCAGAAAACTGGGAGATCTGATCAGAAGTAAAACGAATTAGAAAACATAAGATAGAAGCCTATCTTTAAAAATATCACTTACTTAGTGAAGACAAAGATGAAAGCCTGGAAATAAATTCAATCCATCTTCTGATTAATGAAATTGTGTTTGAAATATTTGTCATCTATCCACCAGATTTGTAGGCATGTATAAGATGGTTTGATTTAAAATGAGATATATGTGAAATTCATCTGTGGGAACTCTACCAGGGATGAACTACACAGATGTTTATTCTCAAGAGCTTTTGCAAGCATAGATTTGAAATGGAGCTAATTCACAGATGGGCAATTCTTTGTACTGGTCAAGGGTGAATAAGAGGGAGTTTTTTTTTTTTTTTCTCACTTTTAATTAGTGAATCTTCCAAACAAAATATAGAGAACAGGAACAATGAGATTTGATAACCTTAAATTTTTTCATGTACCAAAATTTTTCAAATATAGTTGTATAGCAGAAAGTACTCATAAGAATGCCGATCCCTAGTTGCTTCATCAGATAAACTAGACTACCAAATCTATTAAGGCTTTATTATTTTTGTAAACGTTTATCAAGATGATTTTAATATCTTTCCAGCTTTGGGAATCATTGGTATAGACTGTGGAAACTATATGAGAAATCAAGGAAAGAAAAAATCGGCAGAGCCTGGAACTCTTAGATAATTCTCCACTGAAGAACTGAGACTTGGATGTGGCATAACGGGAAGGGTGAGGTGTAAACCATGGATGAAAGGATGGTGTATTAGGTTACCATTAGCAGATGTAAGAAACAAACCCCCAAATTACAATGGTTTAAAGCAATAGAAGTATATTTTTCATCAAGTAGCAATACAATGAATGTGTTTTTGTTTCATTAATGTTCATCACCTCGTGGGTCAGAGTATTCCTGGGTCATTTATACTGTAATTACTTCATTCCTTACCCTTCATAATCTTTTATATACATTCAATGAGTTGAAGAACCAACTGTTAAAACCTTTGACTGGGAAAAGATTCATATTTCATCTGCTTATTTACACTGCTGAAAACTAATGACATGACCACTCCAGATGCAAGTTGGGTGAGCAGGTAGGCAGAATGAGAGGATGCAAAATATAGTCCCTGACTAGACAGTTGTATCTCAAGATCATATCTCAGTTGTATCAGAGCATAAATTTGGGCACAAAGCAAATCACTTCCAGGAGAATGGGTAACACATTCTAAATAAAAATGACTTTCCTTAGTGTTATTCTGCTGCAGATAGTAACCTTAGTAACGTGCATTTCCTATTTTTTTGTTGATGTGTATTTCTGCATGAACACTTCTTCTTATTACCTACCTTCCTTAGGTGCATGAGCTAGAACTTAAAGAATACTGATATGCTTAAAGATATTCTGTGACTTCATCAGATCCAAGGTTTGAATTTGAGTGTGTGAAGATGACTCTTGAAAATGATTTACCAATAGGCAGATGACCTGATGTCCCAGGTCATCTCATCCCTGAGGAGGAACTGAGTGACTAAAGTAAATGCGGATGCTGTTTGAGCATATTCGATATTTTATTGTTGCTTTTATGTTATAAACAGAAAGATACAATAGAACTGGAAGGAATTCAGCTAAGGAAATGTTCTGTGTTTATGTGACCCATTTCAATGAAAGTGGAGTACAGCTTACAGAATGGCCAAATGAAGGTCTTCCAAAAAGAAAAGACCTGAGAAAAGCAATCTTCAATCCTTGAGTGCCAAGGAAAAGAAGGAATAAAACTGGGAGTTCAAGCCCCCTGAAGATATAAATTTTGTGAGATAAGTAGGTGTGTGAAGAGGCTAAAAGTAATTTTATTTCTTTTGTTACACATTTGATTTGTGTTAAGAACAATCAGTGCTCTCACATAATTAAAGCAGCTCTGACATTTTGGTGTGTTTCATTGTTGGGCTATGCACAGAATGTTCCTGCTGTCTTTGTTAATGTATTTTGAATAAAGATAGGTTTTATATTCATTCTGACCTTGCGATACTACCTTGAGCTGCACAGCACTATATAAAAAGATAAAGGAACTTTATAATGATCAGTCTTGACTATTAATGAAAAAATTGCTTACTGCCAAAAGGGAAATGCATTTTGCACTACTCTAAATTGAGTGACAGTTTAGCCTGCTAAAATTATTTTTGTTGGGGCAATGTAGCCTCAGGAAAAATCTGGTATCTTTGGATTCCTATGAATATAAGTATACTTACTCATGATTTGATAATGTTGGGGAAAATAAAATGAGTGACATTTGTCATTATTAACCTAAAGCTCCCTTTTCTCACTAATAGAAATATGGAAATATGATTTTAAGAAAAAGAACATTCAAAATTTTTAAAAAGTATTTATTTGACTTCGGAAAGTATTGTATAGTTTTTTCTTCCAAAAATGCTTCTTGTACCGTGCATTTTTTATCTGAGATTGAATTTAAATAACAGTTAACTATTCCATTTATAGCATAACAATTTGCCAACTTCACATACAACTTCCAGAATATGATAAAGAATATTTTAAGGCTTTTGAGTGGCCAATATTGATGTCATAAAGTCCATGCAGAGTTCAGGTATTATTTCTTTACACATCATCACAGGCCCTTGATCAAGATTATTTAAGTATAATTTCTCAGTAGTTGTTACAGCTACTGTGAGAGTAGAGGGAGTTGATTAGATAAAACAGAGAGACTTAAAAAAAAATCTCAGAAACACAAAAGTCCTCTCAAATGCAGGAAGTTCAACAAATAGTCAACAAATAGTCACTGTTTCACTGGCTTTTTTTTTTTTTTTTTTTTTTTTTTTTTTCATGGGATTGAGGTTTAGAAGAGTGAACAAGAAAGATGCAGTGACTGCCCTTGTTGAACTTTACTCACAGGAAGATTCACAATCAACAAGCATTGCAAATTCAGTGGTAAGGAATGCTATAAAAAGTGAATCAGGAAAAAGAGTTATACAGCTATTGGTAAACATTATATTGTATAAAGTCATCAAGAAATTGCTTCCTCGGAAGCAGTATTTGAACCGGGATTATGTGATCTAGTTATCTTATGGGAGATCCTTGCAGAAAAACAAGCCACCAGCCCAAGTCATCAATAATGACCCTCCCATGTTAATGGGGATCAAGAGTTGTCCAGACTTCCATAGTGGCATCCCGAAAGTCTGAGATTTTATGTCCCTTGCTCTGGCTGCAACACACAGCAATGGAGAGCAGTTACAAGATACAGCATTAAAGGAAGTCTCAGGTCAGACCAGATAGTTATGGGTAAAGCCAGAGAAAAGCCAAAGACCAGAGAGACCTCATGGTGAGCTAAGAACACACCAAATACAGTGCTTAGCAAAGAGAATGGCACTCAACCTTAGGTGTAGATGATTTTTTAAAAGGGATGCTGCCTTTCTTTTAGAGGAATTTGTAGTTAGGAAAATGGGCACTAACAAAATCCCTGAAAACTATCCAATCATTATTTCTAAGGTCCCTAAGCCATTAAGAAAAAAATAAAATCGGCTTGAGAATGTTGAGTTTGAAAAATTAGAGCCATTCACAATCCATTTTGTTAAGATTTCATCCTCTGAAGAATGATCAGTTTCCTGAGAAATCTCAGTTCCCTGGAAGTGCTGGTATCTGTGGTTAAACAGCTGTTTGTATTCCCTGAACACATTAGTGAGGAGAGCAGGGAAGGTAGAGAGAAATCTGCTGAAAGGGAACTAGAAAAAAACCAGTTATATTATTAATGAAGGCCACACATGATTCTGATGTCCTTACATTTCTACTTAATGTCTTCTTTGTGTTCCAGGATTCGATTCAGGATATTATATCACATTTATCTGCCATATCTTCCTGGACTCCTCCTGGCAATCACAGTTACTCAGACTTGCCTTGTTTTTGATGACCTTAATAGTTTGGAGGAGTCAAATATTTTGTAGGACCACTCTCTTGGAATTTTTCCGATGTTTTCCATACAATCAGACTGGAATTATGTGATGTGGGGAGGAAAATCCTAGAGTTACAGTGCCGTTGTCATCTTATTAAAGGCACATACTACCAACATGGCTTACTGCCTTTGATTTTAATCTTGATCACTTTGCTGGGGTAGTAGTTAGCAGGGTTCTCCACTGCAAAATTTGTTTATTTGCTTGTTTCGTGGTGCTGGGGATCAAACTGAGGTCCCCGTGCATGCTAAGTAAGTACACTACCACTGAACTACATTCCCAGCCCTGCAAAGTTATTATTTCCCCACTTTTCAAGGTTTACTTTTGGGAATAAACTCACTAGGTTTAGATCACACTGAGGGAGTAGTGAGACAGATTCCATCTCCTTAAGGGGAGGCTATCTATAGAAATTATCTGGAATTTTTCTACAAGGGATATTTGTCTATTCTCTTATTTGTTTACATAATCATTTATCACGTATTAATGATTTTATAGATATTTATTTTGTAATTTGAGCTATAATTTCATTTATTTCCATTGTTGCTCACATGTTCCCTGCTTTTATCATTAGGAACTCTTTCAAGAGACTCCTATATATTTTCCACATAGCTTCATCAATGTAACAAACAATATATTTTTTGAGCACTTCTTTAGTTTTTGGTAGTACAAAATGCTCCTGGCTTCTTTTTGCCTATTCCCTATCCCAGTCCTAGAAGCAGCTATCTCTCCAAGGAGCACTGTTTCCTTTTATTTGTGAGTGATAATAGAAACCAAAGAAATGAGCCATAGGTATGTCCTTCCTCATAAGTTATTCTTGGTACAAGGCCTTCTCAGCTGACAGAACAAGGATATATATGTGTGTATATTAACCTGAGGATATACACATAACTCTAAATATTCCATTTGTAACCATCTGTATCTATATTAAGCCAAACATGTGTTCCTACTGAGGTATCCAACTCTAATCAATTACCAAATGGATTTCTTTAACCTTCTCTCCTTGCTCGTCTATAACTTCCCACTCCAACAGTGAGACACCTGGCTCCCACCACTTGCCATCCATTTACTTAATATTTCAGTTCCAATATACATATGTTATGCTCTAAGAACTTTTAATCCATACCTCATTGGAAAAGGACTTTATCAACTAGAATAGAGTGATTATCTACACTTCTTTTGGTTTTTAGTCTTATGCATTCCACTCATTTCTAATTTTGTTTAGGTCAGGATCTTCTCCTGTCACCCCCTTCAGTGAAGTCATTTCATACAGTAATAATACAATTATATTATTTTGTCACATTCTGCATTCTGTTCTTGAAAGCCTCAACCTCTTAGATGATACTTTTAAATTTTGCATACATTAAGCTTCATTCTTTGTGCTTTAAAATTCTATGGCTTCTGACAAATGCATACAATATCATACAAAATGATTTCACTGCCCTAAAAAATATCTCCTGTGCTTCACCTATTCAACTCTCCCACCACTTGCTGGGTGCCTGGCTTTCACTGATCTTTTTTATTATATCTGTAATTTTGCCTTTTTTCAGAAAGTCAAATAGGATAATATAATATATAGCCCTTTCAGACTGGCTTCTTTCACCGAACCATATGCATGTAAGATTTATTCATATTTTTTGAGTTGCAAGGTAGCTTATTCCTTTTTCTTCCATGGAATAATATTCCTTTTCAGGATATACCCATTTATTTGTCTATTCCCGTTTCAAGGACATCTTAATTCTTTCCAAATTTGGAACAATTATGAATAAAGCTTCTCTAAACATTCGTGTGTGTGTGTGTGTGTGTGTGTGTGTGTGTGTGTGTGTGTGTTTGAGTGAATATAAGTTTTCAAATCTCTTGTATACTCAAGATTGCAATTGTCAGGTTGTATGGTAAGCCGATATTCAGCTTTGTAAGACACTGCCTGTTTCTTGCAGTGGCCACACCATTTAGCATCCCCAACAGCAATGAATGGGATGGTTGCTGTTCCACATTCTTAGCCTCAATTGGTCTAGTCACTTATTTTTAGATTTTAGTCATTCTAGTAAGTGGGTAGTGGTATTGTATTGTTGTTTAAATTCAAACTTCTAATGAAAATGCTGAACATTTTCTTTTAGGTTTATTTGCCATCTGTGTATCATCTTTGGTAAAGTGTCTGTTCAAACTTTTTTACCCAATTTTTATCTCTCAGTTGGATGTTTACTTATTGTTGAGTTTTACGAGTTCTTTGTATATTTTGTATATAAGAGTGCTTTTTTGTTGTTGTTTTGTTTTGGGAAGTTTTTCTTCCAGGGTATGGATATTCTTTTTGTTTTCTTAGCAATGGTTTTTACAGTTCAGAAGTTTTTAATTTTAATAAACTCCAACTTAACCATTTTCTTTTTCGTGGATTGTGCTTTATTTTATATCTAACAAATCTTATTACCACACCATGGTCACATAGATTTTCTCATATGTTTTTTTTTTTTTTTTTGCGGTACTGGGGATTGCCCCCAGCCCTATTTTTTATTTTTTATTTTGAAACGGAGTCTCACTAAGTTGCAGAGTGCCTCACTAGGTAGCTGAGGCTGGCCGCAAACTCAGATCCTCCGGTCTCAGCCTCCTGAATGCTGGGATTACAAACATGCGCCACCACGCCCGGCTTCTCATATGCTTTTTCACTAGAAGATTTAAAGGTCTGCATTTTATATCAGGTCCATGAACCATTCTAAATTCATTTTTGGATAACTCATAAGGTCTATGTCAAGATTTAATTTTTGTATATGGGCATTTTACTGTCCCAGCACCATTTGTTGGAAAGATGACCCTTTCTTCACTGAACTGCCTTTGTGATTTTTTCAAAAATTATTTGACTATGTTTGTGTAGGTCTATTAATAGGCTCTCTGCCTTATTCTTCCATCAATGATATAATATCTTGAGCATCATGGTTTTACAGTAAGTTTGAAATCAGGTAATGGGAGTCCATCATTTTTGTTCCTCTTTAGTACTGTGCTACCAAATCTGGGTATTTACCTTTTCATTATAAAATTTACAATCAGTTCATTGATAAATAAAAAATAGCATGCTCAGGTTTTCATTGAGTTTATGTTGCATTTGTAGATCAAGTTAAGTACTGATCTTTTAACAATATAGTCTTCCAATCCATGAGCATAGAATATATTGCTATTTATTCACATCTTTGACTTTTTTCATAGTGTTTCTTTTCTTTTCTTTTTCTTTCTTTCTTTTTTTGGAGTACTGGGGATTGAACTCAGGGGCATTCTACCTCCGAGCTATACCCCCAGCCCTATTTTTTATTCTTTATTTTGAAACCGAGTCTCACTAAGTTGCGGAGTGCCTCACTAGGTAGCTGAGGCTGGCCACGAACCCGGATCCTCTGGTCTCAGCCTCCCGAATGCTGGGATTATAAGCATGCGCCACCACGCCCAGCTGGACTTATACCTAAGTGTTTCTTTAAAAACATTTTTGGTGCTTTTAGAAATGGTATTTTTAAAAATTTCAAATCCCATGAATTTATTGATTACATATAGGAAGGCAATTGACTTTTGTATATTGACCTAGAATTCTGTCATATTACTACACCAATTTTTTACTTCCAGAGTAAAGCCATGGCTTTTCACATAGAAAATAATATTATCCGTGAATGAAATCAACTGAGTTACTTTCTTTTATATATATATAAACACATGTACATACACACACACACTTATATCCTATTTTCTTTTTATTTTATTATTGTGCTAAGACTTTTGTTTTGTAAAAGTTCTTGATCAAATTGAGGAAGTTACATGAAGTTACATTCTATTTTTAGTTTGCTAAGAGTATTTATCACACATGAGTCTTGAATTTTATGAGCACATAATGAGTTAGGAGTTTTTATTTTTGCTTGTATTTTGTGGAGGAAATTATGAAGAGTTGGCATTGTTTGTTTTTTAAATGCTTGTTACATTTAACAAATGAAACATCAGAATCTGGTATTTCTATTTTGGAATGTTTTTAACTATTAATTCAACCTTTAAAATATATACTGAGCTATCAGTCTATTTCTCTCTGTGTGGATTTTGGTAGTTTGTCTTTCAAGAAAAAGTTCCACTTCATCCAAGTTATAATTTGTAGACATAGAGTTTATGATATATTTTTATATTATTATTTTGATGTTCATTTAATGAACAGTAATGGTCTTTCTCTTATTTCTGATTTTGGTAATTTGATATTTATTGTGTGTGTGTGTGTATATGTGTGTGTGTGTGTGTGTGTGTGTGTGTGTGTGTGCTTTATCATTGGCAAAGCCTTATAAATTATATTAATCTTTTCAAAGAAACATCATTTGGTTGTATTGATATTTTACATTGTTTCCTGTTAACAATGCGCTCAATTTCTCCTCTGATTTTTATTAGTGCCCCTGTTATGCTTCTTTTAGGCTTAATTTTACTCTTCTTTCTCAACTCTTTTATGGTGAAATCTTAGGTTGTTGAAATTCTCTTTTATGGTGAAATCTTAGGTTGTTGAAATTTGATCTTTTTCTAATACATTTCTATAAATGCCACTTAAGATGTGGCTTTTACTATATGCTAAAAATTTTAATGTTATATTTTCATTCTCACATTAGTTTAAAATGTCTTATAGACCTTTAGACTTTTTTAAAAAAATCTGTGGGTTACCTGCAACTGTATTGCTTAATTTCCAAATATTTGAGAATTTTCCAGGTTTTCTTTCTGCTACTGACTTCAGATTTATTTCATTACGGTCTGAGCATACACATTGTATGTTTTCTGTCCTTTCAAATTTGTTGAGATATGATTTGTAGGCCAGAATATGGTTAACATTGGTTAAAGTTCTATATAAGCATAAGAAGAAAATAAGTTCTGTTGATTTTGAAGAGTATTTTATAAATGTTGATTAGATCAAGTTGATTGGTAGTGTTCTTCAAATCATCTATACCCCTGCAATTTTTTTTCAGGCTTGACTTACGAACTACTACAAAAGGAATATTGAAGTCTCTAACTACACTAGTTAATGTGTTTATGTCTCCCTTCAGCTCTATCTAGTTTTGCCTTATATATTGTGACGCTCTTCGCTAGGTTTGTACATATTTAGTATTGCTCTATATTCTTGGAGAATTGACCCCTTTATCATTATGTTACACCCATCTTTATCTCTGATAATCTTCCTCTTTCTGAATCCTGTATGTGAAATTGATAGAGCAGCTCCAGCTTTCCTAGAGGAGCTATATCCCTTCACTTTTCATCTATTTGAGTCTTTATATTAAAAGTGATTTTCTTATAGACATTATACACTGGGATCTTCTCTTTTTTGTTCATTCTAACAATCTGTCATTTAATTAGTATATGTAGCCCATTAACATTTGAAGTAATTATTGATATAATTGGATGAATAGCTACCATGTTTAGAACTGTTTTCTCTTCATTGCATATTTTCCCACTTTTTCTTGTTTTTAATTAAGCATTTTATATGATTATATTTATCTCCTCTTTTAGCATGTCAATTATGCCTCTCTTTAAACAAGTTAGTTCCTACCCTTGCTCTTACAAAAGTCATTTTAATTACTCTAAATCCATCTTAAAATGACATACTGCTTTACTCTACTAGTTAACTTACACCAGTATATTCCTGATTCCTCCGTCTGTCCCTCATAACATGTCTTCGATTCATTTTACTTCCCAATATGCTATAATCATGCAACATATTATCACTAATAAATTAAATGAGGTTCATTTTAGTTCAATTAAGAATAAGAAAAATAAAGGACTCTGTTTTAACTTTATTCCTTCTTTGATATTTTATATATGGATCAAAGTTTCTAACATATATCATTTTCTGTGTTCCTGAAAAACTTCTTTTAACATGTTCAGAACAGGCCTAGCCAATGAAATCTCCATTTTGTTTGCCCAAGAATGTCTTCATTACTCTGGCTTTAAAAAAATTTTTTTTGTCTTTGTTTTATGCCATTTGAACATGATATGTGGTTTTTTTTTTTTTTTTTTTTTTTTTTTTTTTTTTTTTTTTTTTTTTTTTTTTTTTTTTT
>PVLC010001224.1:0-72112 GCA_004027655.1 Graphiurus murinus | reverse complement strand
TTGTCATTTGGTGATTTTCATTCATTTCGGAAAGTTATTAGCCATTATTATTTCAAAAGTACTTTTCTGCTGTATTCTCTCTTTCTTCTCCTGCTGGTATTCCTATGATACATAAGTTATGCCTCTCATAGTGTCACATAACTTTGGCTAAGATTTTTTTTCTTATTATTTTTTTCTCTTTGCATTTCAGTTTGGGAATTTCTGCTGCCTTGTCTTCAAGATTCCTGATTTTTTCCTTAGCTGTGTCATAGTACTCATAGTAGTACTCATAGTAGTTAAAGGTGTTCTCCATTTCTAGTGCAATGTTGTTGGGTTTTTGTTTTGCTTTGTTTTTTATTTGTTTGTTTGTTTGTTTGTTTGTTTTGCTTTTACTTCTAGAAATTCCTGTTGATTCTTTCTACACTATCCATGTGCTTTTGTATCTTGTTCACTTATTACATTCAAACCCTTAACATATTAATCATTATTTTATATTCCTTTCACAATAATTCCAACCTCTGGATCATATCTGAGTCTAATATTTTGTCTCTTCAGAATGTTTTTCCCCTTACCTTTTGGAATGCCTAATAATTTTTTGTCAAAAGATGAACACACAAAGATATTCTACAGTGATGATTTATATTAACCTGTTTAGGAGTTAGAATGTGTTTAATATTTGCTGTAATAATTTCCACTAAATCCTTTAGAGTCTTTATTTTGGTCTCTTTTGGCTTTAATTTCCAGAACTACTCCTCTACATAAAGCACTTGTGAGTTAAAGTTTAGGTTTAATTCATTGTTATTCTACTAGCTGCCTGTTGTGTGGTGGTAAAGTATGGTTGAGGGACAAAATTCTATAATTGTACTGTTAACTCTAGTCTTTGGGTTGGCCTGTATCTGCAGCCTGTGAATTTCAGGATGATTTCTCCAGTAGTTAACTGCCTGCTGCTCTTTTCTTTCTTGGCTATAGTATTACCAGTCTATTTTCCTGAACAACTGACTTCTTTTGAATATGTTTATGCCTCTCTTCTATCTTAGATGAAGGAAGAAGGATGGAGGAAGCTGGAGTGTATGGATTCCCTCTAACCCCAGTGTAATAAGCTTCTGGTGAAATCTATTCCACTGGAAAACAGACACTTCTGTTATGGGGAAGGATCCGAGTGTACCTCACAATGACTGCATTTCTCCTCTCACTGTCAGAGATAAAGCTCATGAACATGGCCACTCCCTCCTCCAAAAGAAAGCCCTGCAGCCCCAGGAGTTTCTCATCCTTATGCTTGTTTGCACTCAACCTCTTAGAGTTCTTCAAAATTACAACTTAAGTGTTTCTACTAATTTATGATTCTATCAGCTCTGCTGAATGTAAGCTCAACTCAGCTGTGATTCTCAGGGGGAAACTCATTTCAGGTTTTGAGGTGGCAATTGGCTCTGTAACCTAAATTCTCTTTTGAGTCCAAGGAAGATCATGGGATTTTATTCTATCTTTTTCTTGTTGTAGGATAGGAGTGATGCCATCTTATGAAAACTTACAAGACTGCTTATTTCCAAGGGACACAAATGCTATTCCCTAAAGCTTTTAAGGGACAGTACTGGTTTTAGATAAGTATGCCCAAGGGAACTCATTTTAACTAAATGATTGAAGAGTATAGGGTAAAAAGAACATTCTTTTTTTTCCTGTGTACTTATAGAATTACAACTTATTTTGATGTGATGTAAAAAGTATTTCATTCAGATCTGCTAAATTTATCAAACCAAGAAAATATTTACAAACATAATCTGGTTGATATGACCGTTAATGAAAAAAATATTTATCTAGTCAAAGCTTTCTAGCAAGTCTCATTTTCTTTTTTCTATATGCAGATATACTTGCATGTTTTAGGTGATGGATGAAATTATCTTACCGAGAACAAACCTCAGATCTTCCTCTTTAAAGTAATTTACAATACATACTCCAATATTAAAATCAGAAAGGAAAATGTGTGTGTGTGTGTGTGTGTGTGTGTGTGTGTGTGTGTGTGTGTTATGTAGGATTGAGCCTAGGGGCATTTTGTCTCTGAGTTAAACCCCCATCCCATTGTTATTTTTTGTTTTGAAACAGGGTCTCCCTAGGTTGCTGAGAGTTTTGCTGTTTGATGAGGCTCTCCTCCAACCTGTGATCCTCCTGTCTCAGCCTCCCAAGTGCTAGGATTACAAGCATATGCCTCCATGCCTGGTGGAGAATATGTTTCTAAATTATAAGAAGAACAAGGGAAATTGTATGAAGAGTTGAGTGGTATTCATGGAAAAAATACAAAATGAGATCAATCCATAGTATAGACAGTCATCTAATGTATTTATTTTTTATTCTTCTGCCAGAATACACCATTTGAGTGTTAAACTTTGAAGTAACTGAAAACCCTATCCAACACATATAAAATGCCTTGGAAGATTAAATTATGTGAATCTGTATATACTATTACACCTAACTGCAGACATTTAATCTACTTAGCTCTTTCCACATATCTCATTGTTGCATTTAATCTCAGCATATTCAAATGATATCATCTATAGAATTACCACAAATTGGTTTTGAAAGAGTAGAACTTTCATCTTTATTATTTTCTTACATTCACATAAAAAAGACACTCAGACTCAGTGGCATGGAAATCTGTACCCTGTCAAAATAAAAAAATATAGAACATGAACGAGTTTTCCTCATAACCATGTATCAATAAGATGCTTTCTGTATGATAAAAAAAAAAAAAAAACTGTTAGAAGCCAGAGACATCTGGTATGTAAACCTCACATACCACTCTTGAGAAAATGTAATGGAAAGAAGCAAAATCATTTTAATCAGTTAGCATGTTCATCCCTGAGGTAAAAGCCACCATCTCACTCAAGCCCATTTAACAAATTAGAAGCCCTTGTTCTTTTCATGTTTTGTTGGTAGGCATTAACATGGACACTATGAACCTATTGGAGCTGGAAGTAATGGAGTGAAATTGCTCACACCATTACTTTAAATTGAAATGCAGGCAGTTCATCTGCATAGAAGTCGTGAGACTCTGTTACTCAAAAGATTAAAACACTGAATCAAATTTCAAACAACAACAAAAACAAGAACTCAGTACATTTTAAAGCTCCCCTGCCCCCGAAGTTGTACCTGTATAATACTTTTTGGAAAGCCCTTATATTTCTCTCCAGTAGCTTCACTCCCTAATTGGATCCTCTGTCTAGAAAATCAACACTTTGGAACACAGAACACATCCTCACAGAACAGAAGTTGTGTTCTTTTTTATGGTCATGTGCTACTATAAATCAATTTTAGACTAATTATTAAAGGGAAATAAATATACATCATTAGTTAAGCATAACATATTATATTAGGGGAGAAAACTTGAACTCACAAATTTCCTACCATTAAACTCCTTTTGTTTAAAGAAAGCTCATGATCCTACCTAGGTGGATATTTCAGAAGATCATTTCTTAATAATATCAATGCTTTCATCCACTTCAGTGTAAGAGAATGTTAGGATAAAATATGGTATTTTATAACACCAACTCTTTTAAAGCAGATGGGCAATGTCAATCCCCAAGACAGCTTCTGCACTTGTTCTTATAGAAATCATAAATGTGCCAGGGACTATGGGGGTGTCATGCCAGCAAAAGATAATGAAACCTGGGGCCTGTTTCATTTTCTGAGACTATGATAATAGAAATAAATGTGCTATAATATCTCTCTTTTATTAACCATGTATGCAGAGATGATCATCAGCTCTTGAATCTTTTTGAGTGTATGCTCTGAAATTACTACACATCTATGGTATCATAGAAATATGCTCTGACATTTTAGCTTTCCATATGGGGAAACTGAGGCTTAGATGATGGCCTTGCCTCTTATATCACTAAGAAACTAAAAGAAATGCAGAGGAGAACTTTCAGCAATTCCTTCACCACATGTTCCTACCTACAGTCCTGCATCCCAGATTTGACCTTCCTGTGTATAATCAGAGGTGAAGTGTTCATCCTCCTTCCTGCATCCAATCAGTGGACCTGTACAACAGACCTGTTGCTCCTGTTGCTGACCCAGGGAAGCAGAGCGGCATTCTCACCTTTCTTTCTCTTACAGGCAGAGGCCCTTCCTCCAAGATTAACCCATGGCAACTTACTCTTTCTGACCCACTAGGTCTGATTACTTCCTTGTCTATTTCCTCTTCCTAAGAAAGACTAATATTCTTCTCACAGGATTCATATCTGGTAGTCTTATGGATCTGAGTTCAAAACTGGAAATTGTTCTCCTTAACAATTTGGGACTAGATATTTTTGTGACTTTCAGCATATTGACTTTGCTATAAATCAAATTATATTATAATTTTTAACCATACATACTCAATATAAAAATTGGTTTCCTAAATGGTACAAATTCAACATTTTCATCCTAATGTGTATTTATAACCACAGCTATTCAGTCATGTGGGTAATTTAAGCTTTTGAGTTGGGAACTAGTTTCATCACTGCCTTTTATCTATTCAAAAATAGTTCATATGAGCAAAAGCTAATGTCTAAATACAATTTATTCAGCAACATAAAAGTATGTTATGCAAATATAGAGCCAGAATAGAGTAATCTTTAGCTTGTTAATAGGCTCCAATAAGTGAGAATGTGTTAGGACTGACTTAGCATTTAAGTCTAACTTTCATTAACTTTAAGAATGCCATGAAAAAAATTTTTTTTTCTGATACCACATAGTTTAGCTCTTTTTCTTTATGTCTTAGCCAGTTCTGGCTGCTATATCAGAGCATCATAGACTGGGTGGCTAATAAACAATAGATATTTATTTTTTGCAGCTCTGGAGGCTGAAAATCTGAGATTAGGGGATCCATAGAGCTGGGTTCGGCAACAGGCCCTCTTCTGGGATATAGACTACTGAGTCCTTATATGCTCACATGATAGAGAAAGAGCAAGAAAGCTCCCTGGGTCGCCTTTTACATGAACACTCATCCTATTTGGGTACTGCCCTCATGACCTGATTACCTCCTGAAGGTCGGACATCATGATGGTTAGGATTTCAACATATGAATTTGTTGAGGGGGGGGGTACAAACATTTAGTCCATAGCACCTTGTTTTCTTTTTCTATCCTCAAAATGAATATTTTAAAGGCCCCCAAATAAAATCATATGTGATAGGTAGGATGTGGGGGCTAAAACATTTGAAACTGGATTTGCTTTATAAATATGTTTGATATCCTTTCTTTGAATATTCCCTTGTAGAAAACGCTAGTCCACCCAGCATTGTTTACTTTCAGCTGGAGGTCAGGTAAAATAAAAGCCCCAATAAGATAGTCCTTATGAAAAAATTGCTTAGTGTTTTAGAAGTGATGGGTGTTTGAATAAGAGACTTTATTTATCAGTTTAGAGGTACTATAATATATATGGATTCAAACTACCATGGAACAGAAGATTCTATTATAAGGAACAGAAGATTCTGCATGTAAGAGTGTTTAAAAAGTTGAAGATGGCAAGTTATTCATACAATTTCAAAATCTTAGCCATTTACAACAAATATTAACTTCTAAATTCATAGTTCTGCAAGCCAGCTGTGTTTTGACTGACCTACCCTTGCTATGTCTGGGTCAAAATGGACTCCAGGCTTCTCTCTGGCTCTTGTTCAGCCCATGTGTCTTCATTCTTAGACCTGGCTGAGGGGGAGTGATTGCTGAGGTGTATTCATCTCATGACAAATCACAACTATTCAAGAGACCAAGCCAAATCACAAAAGCATGTTTAAAGATTGCTCATGTCTCATCTGCCCACTAGCATTCCACTGACCAAAGCAAGTCTCATGGCCAAGCCCAACATCGATGGAGGGAGGAAATGTAACACACCCACATTAATGGGAACTACTCAGAAGTTCCATGGGGAGTCCATGGATATATATTCTAAAGAGAATGTATGATTAAAGATTCAAAAGCAACAATCCAATCTACCAAAAAAATTTCAAAAAGAGTTGATATATTTGAGTTAGGTCTTGAAGAATGAGTAGGAGCTCACTCGCTGATAAAACTTCCAACATCCTGCTCTCTTATTTCTTCTATCATTCCAAGCCATGTGGAGTGATAGAGGAAGTAAAAGATTACACATTTGAAAATGTGTAATGGCTTCATTCTTTCCAAACAACCACACTTCAGTTCTACCTGAAACTTCTTTATCTTTAATATTCTTCTCAAACTTTGTTATCTAATCTCTGACATTGTTCACTCAGGCTCTAATTAGAGTCTTCCTGTCATCCAGAGATCTTTTAATTACTGTCTACAAAGACTTCTCTTGCCTTTGAGACTGCTGTGTATTTTTCCTAAGTCTACAGTCTTTCCAACTTTGCCTCCCACATTATTTGCAAATCTTTTTTTTTTTTTCTTTTTTCCTTTTTTTGCGGTACTGGGAATGGAACCTGGGGGCATTCCACCTCCGAGCTATAGCCCCAGTCCTATTTTTCATTCTCTATTTTGAAACAGGGTCTCACCACTTTGTGGAGTGCCTCACTAAGCAGCTGAGGCTGGGCTCGAACCCGGATCCTCCTGTCTCAGCCTCCCAAATGCTGGGATTACAAGCCTACGTCACCACGCTGTGACAATTTTTTTACATCATACTTATGTCTTTTGTTCATTACTCATCACCTCAACAAATAAGCTATCTTTTGCTTTCTGTGTTATTACTAATTATACTTATTTATTTTATACATGCATAACACAAATATCGCTTCAATATAAATTATTCTGACTCTTCCAGAACCCTCTGAATTGACTTATAGCTAAAATTTTTTATTCTGTGTAGTCAGCCTTTTTTCTGTATACTAAGCTGCAGATAATATGGATTCTGCGGAGTAACAAAGAGATTGTTTCCCATTTGTGTATTTTCTTTGAATTCTATCCCATTCTGGATGGTCACATCTCAATCTCTGGATGGTTTGAATGCCAATAAGAACTGTTTCTGGGTCCAAATCCAGTCCCTGTTTTTCTCTAAGGAAAATTATAGGAAGAAAGCAGTTATTTGGGAAACCAACTCTCTTGGAAGTAAGGAGTTAACAGGAATTACAACAAAAAGCACTGTTAAAAAGAGATGAGAGGCTGTGGGCTTGGGATCAGCAACCAGAAAAGATCATTGAGATTCATGAATGTAAGAGAAACACTTGCATTGCCAAGGATTAAAAATTGTTGCCGAGTTCAGACAAACTATTAATGCATGTGTAATGTGAAAGCACAGAGCTCCTGGTAAGAACTAGCCTTAGGCAATATTTCATTTTAAAACAGAGAATACTTTATATTATGATTGTACAAATGAATGTTGTCTAAATATTTTTGTTAATTGCAGAATATTTCACGATAATAAGGATCATCAAGTGTTGGAAATGTAATGATTCATTTGACATTGAAAAAAAAGAAAGCACATGCATTTTTAAGCAAAAAAATTCAGGCTCTTCTGGGTTTGAGCTGTATTCACACCTTAGAAATCAGAATAAATCCAGACCCCTCAGCTAGCAGAGGGCAGGAAGAGTTTTCCTGAATATTGTGCAACACAGTTGGAAGGAAAACAGGACTTTCATTCTTTCTTCATCAATTGTGTGTCCTCGGTGCTTTAAACAGGGCTTTGTATATAAAAGATGCTCAATAAATATGTCTTGAACATATAAATATTTTTGAGTAGACATAAAATGTAGGCCTCTATGTTGAACATTGGCAAGGATAAGGAGAAAAACAACTCAAAATTTTATTAATTCAACTAATATTTAGCACTGTGGACTGTTTTGAATGCTGAGATACAGTATTGCCAACCAGACAGAGTCTCTAATCCCATGGAATTTACACTATCCTTGGATGAGATGGAATTACAGTACTCTCTCCATACCTGCAGGTTCTGTATTCACAAATTTAACCAACTGTGGATGCAAAATATTCGGAAAACATGCATCTGTACTGGATAGGCCCAGACTTCTTTTTCTTATCATTGTTCCCTAAGCAATAAAGTATAACAACTATCTGCATAGTGTTTTCGTTGTATTAGATGTTGTAAGTAATCTAGAGTTGCTTTAGAGTATACATGAGGATGTGGACAGTTTATCTGAAAATGCAACATGTTTTATATAAGGGACATGGGTGTCAGTAGAGTTTGGTACCCATGGGGTTTGGGGGGTCCTAGAATCAATCCCATGAGAGATGACTAATCAAATAACAAAGAAGAAGAAAAAAAGCAAAAGAAAACAAACTATTATTAGTTTATCACATAAAAGAGGGTAAACTCAGTGTGTAAGAGGAAAGAAATACAGGAATTCCTATTATAGACAGCTGATCAAATAACATCTTTCTAAAAAGGTGACTCTTGAAATGAGACCCCTATATGGAGAAGACAGTCATTTCAGGAGCCATGGGGAACACTGGTTCAGGCAGAAGGTAGGGTCAGTTCCAACTCATTGTGACAGGAAAAAGCTCTGTGCTTTTGAAGAACAAAAAGAGGCTGATGTGGCTAAGGGATGGGAATGTGGGAAATGAGGGGAGTCGGAGCCTGGTGCCAAAGGCAAGGAGTTTGCATTTGATTTTAAGGACAATGGGAGATATTTTAGGAATGAGAGGGAGGGCATATGATTTAATTTACAATTTCAAAAGATCGTTCTGAATGCCTTGATGAAAAAAACTTGGACAGGAATAGTAGAGACCTAACCACCAAGAGGACTCCATTGACATCACCAAGGCAAGAGATGGTAGTGGTTTGGGCTGTGTGACAGTGGAAACAGATTCTAGACACACTGAAGAGATGCAGCTGACAGATCTTTCAGATGGAGTGGTTGTGGATGGGAGAGAAACCAAGCACTATAACAATTCTGATGTTTTAGGGTTACAGATCTGGGTAGAGGAACGATCATCTTCTGAGATAGAAGAGATTCCTAACTGAGAAAGAAACTGCTTTGGCCGTGGAAAAGCAAAGAATAAATGCTTACAGAATGTTTATAATTTATCAGGGAACATACAACACTAACAGCAGTTTAAGAAATAGCTAAATAAAGTATAAGATACTGAAGGAAGGCAGAGAAAAGCATTATTAACTACTGCACAAATCATTTCATGTGTGCTTGACTGGGTGTATCAGAATACTTAACTCGGAATTACTTCAGTAGCAAAGGCACTTAGTTACTTTACATTCTATAAAATCTGGTTGTACACATTTAGTACAACCGCTTGATAATACCAGAAACATTGATAGGTACATTTTTTGTTTTATTTGGCTTTTTGTCCTGGTTGTAAGAGAGCTGATACAACTCTAACATCATGCTTTCATGTGATAAACCTCAACCAAGAACAAAGGAGACAGGAGGAAAAAGGAAGCCCAATCGCCATTGCTTCCACCAACCTGCTATGGTATAAGGGCTTTGTGAAAGTCAAACAAGTGCTCTACCACCAGACTACATCTTCAGCCCCCTCCCCAGTGTTTTTTCTTTAATTAAGAAAAAATTCCTCAGAAACTCTCTAGCTGGCACTTGTCACATTTAATTGGCCTGTGCTAGGCCAAATGCTCATCTGAGATGTATCACTGGCAAAGAGAAAAAAAATGTGACAATATTGGTTGAGATAACTCAGGATTCAGCTTTTGAGTCTGAGGTCATTGCTGCTCTATTTTGTAAGTAATAAAGAAGAAATCTTTGCTACATTGGATATGATAAAAAATCCGAGTGCTCAACTTTCTATCTGGGTCTTCAATGATAAAAGACAAAGTTGTTAGATTTGCAAGCTTGCTGCTGTCCAGTCTAAGTGGTATGGTAGGGATTCTATAAATACACAATATTAAGCAGATAATTAATATATATTTGTTGAACAAACTATGACTGATATATGAAGAAACTAATGTCAGAGACATAAAATAATATATGCAAGATAATTCAGTACAAATGATAGAGCAGGATTTAAACTCAGTTCTTTCTTGCTCTAATGCCTGAACTCCACTGATTGAAGTCCACTAATTTTCACTAAAGTCTAATGGTGCAATGGGCCACATGATCCCGAAAGATAACTAAATCCAAGGTCTAAGAAGGAGACAACTTCTCAAATTAGCTGCATAGCTCTTAATTTCGTTTTAATTCAGATATCATCTTCATTTGCCTTTGGCAGAATGCTTCCCAGCCGGCTCTCAAACTAAAGAAACTACAAAAAGCTTTTTACTTCTCTTGATCCTTTGCAAACACTTAGCCTGCAATCAACATTCTTCTGATCTCAGTTCTCTGACCTCTCCCTGTATCTCAAGTGTATTTGTCCCATTATGTCTCCATCTCTCATCGTAGTATGTTTGAACCAAATTAGAACTTGTAGTCACTCCTGTCACCTATGTTGTCACAGAGAGACCTACTTCCCTCACTGTGTGACCTTATTCTGGCTCAGTTACAAACCAGTGTCAATCTAACTTCCTGTCTCATTTCTTACTCTGAAAGAGTCACTGAAAATGTCTGGGAAAAATCACACAAATATGTTGCCTTTGCCAATTAAAAATGGATGTTGTCCATCTCATTACACCTTAAGTCTCATCTAGAAATTGATTTGCTTGTATCTTACCTTAAGTCCTTGTATTTCTTAGAGTAATTCTTCTATCAAATCTTTTTTTTTTTTTTCATTCTGGCTCCAAGACTTCCTCTTTGGGACTTTTTCAGATTTTTCTTTTCTTCTAGGTACATGATAAAATTGTCATTTATAATTTTATTCATAACCTTGGTGATTCCACAAGTAGACATTGAGATGTGACTAGGTTGCTCAATGAGTAGAAGCAACATAACATCGCAGACAGAAGTTTTAAGAATCAGGGCTCTTAAAATCACTGCACATTCCCTTTCCTTGGTTTCAGTGATTATCAAAGTTCATGTTGAGATGGAGCCTTCATAAGCTTGACTCATAGCTGACCATGATTATCTATGTTCTCCCACTGACCTGTTTTGTACATGAAGAAGAAATCCATCTCTGTTCTGTTAAGCCATTAAGAATTTGTATTTGTTTGCTATCATAAGTTAGTTCATCCTGACTGATATAACCTCTTTGTAAAATTGAATATAAAATTTCTCCTTTGTGTTTTACCATTCTATTATCATCCCATCCTTGGACTATATTTTTGCATTCCTACCTTTCAGTTTTCATTAAAGATTCATCTTTATCTACTCAATTGTCTTTTTTGTTTTCTTCTATCCAAAACCTAGTCACTCTGAACTACATTATGATGTGAGGATACAATGCACCAATAAATATATATTACATATATACATATATATATATATACCCTACTAATTTTAAAGTTTGTAATTCTAATGAGGATCTCTTTCCAAATGTCCAAATCCATATGCACAAATGCTATAGACATTTTCACTGTAACATTTACTTGACTTTCATTTTTCTCTAATTTTTACTAAAGGAATTCTTCTTACATTCCATTTTTTTTCTTTTTTGGTAAATGTTGCTTCAATCCTTACGTAGCCCCAGCCAGAAGTATGGAAATAATTATAGTTCTATTCCTCTCAATCACTCCAAATAATCTATAATTATATAAATTTTACACCTGAAATAGTTCTTCTATCTTTTTCTTCCTGAACTGAGAGATCCTGAGGCTGGACCATTAAATAATGTTCTGAAGCCTGCTTGCTCACCACCTAATGCATGCATTGCTACAAGAGCGATATTTAGAAAATATTAGTTAGATCACATAACTTTTATATTTGAAAAGTGACTCTGAAACTTTAGTGCCAATTGTAGATATGCTATACTTGTAGAATAATATAAGAAGTTTATCACAGATAATTCATGTCTAGGATCATCTTTCTCTATTCTTCATTCACATTTCAAACAAATTTGTATGCATGATCATTTATTTATTACACTTCCTATTTTGGAATATCCTTTCCTCTTTCTGAAGGATCACCACTGAAGTCTTTCTTTAGAAGCTTCTTCTCCATCAGAATGAATTACTTTCCCTCTGTGCCTCAAGATAACCCATACATGGAAAGTATTGAGCATTTACTATCTGTTTTGGTTTGTAGGGTGTAGGGCTTCCATAACACATTACCACAAATTTGATAGCTTAAAATAGCAAAATCTTTCTTTCTTTCTTTCTTTCTTTCTTTCTTTCTTTCTTTCTTTCTTTCTTTCTTTTTTTTTTGCACATAGAGGTAAGAATTCAAATATCTAGGTCTCCACAAGGCTATACTCCTTCTTAAGATTCTAAAGAAGAACCCTTCCTGTTTCTTTCTAGTTTCTGGCAACCCTTACCATCCCTGGGCTTGTAGACAAATCATCCCAATTTCTGTTTTCATTTTCACATAACTTTCACCCCTATACGCCTCTTGTATGTTTTTACATCCAAATCTCCCTTTCAGCACAATGCTGAACATTTGCAATGCAAGCAATTGAGTTATATGAAATTAGCATTTTTTTTTGTAGTTCTGGATGTTGAATGCTCTCCAAGGGCCCATGTGTTAAAATCTTGGCCCCCATGGTGATGCTGCTGGGAGGCAGTGAGCCTTAAGAGATGGGGACTGGTGAGAGGTACTTAGGTCACTGTGGATATATCCCTGAAGGGACTTATGGCCTGGCCCTTTTCTACTTGTCTTTTCTTTCTTGGCAATTTGTTCCACCAGTGCTCCCCACTATTTCCATCCATCAAACCTATCAGAAGCCCAACATCAATATTGGACTGGAATTGCCAAAACTGTGAGCCAAAATATATCTTTTCTCTTCATAATTTAATAACTTCAGATACCTTGTTATAGCAATGGAAAGCTAACTAACACAGTCATAAAGAGATAATTGTTGACAATTTCTTGTGGGTCAACCAAATATCACCATACTGTATTTTTACAATTCTTATCTCTATAAGGATACATGATTATTATTCTCATTTTTAAGAAGAGGGCTTGGAAGGAAATTTGAAGAATTTGGTCAAAGTTGTATAATTAATAAGTGATAGAGCAAATATAAAACTTATTGAACCTAACTCCATCATCCACTTTCTTATCCATTATATTATGTTACTCTTTGGCCACATTGAAACTTGTGTACAAATTCATAATATTACTTAGCACATAAATTTATGTGTATGCTCCTCTGTATTCTATTCTCTGAAGCATTTTAGGAAGTCCTATTCACTATATATTGCCAATACTAAGCACAGTGCATGACATTAGATAGAAAACAAATGTTCTTCAAAAAGAAAAATAAATGAATGAATGCATGGTCTGGCAAATGTTTGCTCCCCTAAAGAGAAGATACTTGGGAATAATAAAATTTCTTACTATCCCCAGTCTGCTCATGTTACTAATGACAAAATAGTAGAGCTTAAGAAAGCATTCAAAATTCAGTCTCAGCCTCATATGACAGGGACGCATCCTCTCACCTTGGTTCCAACACCATCCTTATCTCATTCTCAACCCTAGTTCTGCCATTGAAGGGATCCCTCCAATTCTGCTTTATATTTAAATGATGGTTTAGTCCAGAAAAATGATTCTTTCCCCCTACATGTGCAGAGTTACTGAGCTTAATCATCTGAAACTGTTTTCCTTTCCTTTTCTTTAATTTTTCAAATCTCAACATATACTTTTCAATTTTAAAGTGGAAATAATTTTCCTTAGGTTGTAAAGATCAACTAGAAGAACTACATTAATGTGTGATTATTCAATAAAAAAGAGCAATTGGGTCCTTGGAGATAATATGCTAGAACAGCATCACCCCTAACTTAACAATGACTACAAGGCAGATTAATTTTGCAATTTCATAACTATTTTGAGCCCATCAGAGAGCTGAGATCCCAAGCAGACAAGCTAAAGAGACACTTACACATAAGTGTCTGAGGTAGAGACAACCAGGCATTTGACAAAGGCTGTGTGTGGCAGGCAGAAGAATGGGAAACCCCTGTGAAACTCACAAATTAGTGGAGGCCATACCTTCTTGCAAGATCTTTCTCCATGAGCTCACAGGGTGCTCCTGGAAAATATCAGAAGAGCCCGAAGAAAGTTTTCATTGTGGTGTAAAAGTCAAAGAGAAGTTCTACAGGGCAAGAAATACAAGAGCCTTTTCCTCTAGCTCAGTTTTAAAACAAAAAGCATATGCCACTGGCAAGAAAGCAACAAACAACCTAGGCTTCAAGACATGAAGAAAACTCAGTGAAGCAGGAGAAAAGGACCAGATAAAGCAAACTTACACTCAGTGAGAGACAAGAGCAGGTGCTGGAGTCAGAACTAAGGGGTTTGGGGGCCAAGAGCACTGAGAAGGCCACACATCTAAGTCTAGGGACATGGGGCCTTGTTATAAAGTTCAACCCCAAAACCAGAGAGTGTTTCCTTCCTCATCCATTACCATCTGAAACATCCAGATAACCAGCTTTGAATAACAAGTAACAGCAGAGTACTGCCGAGGGGAGGGAAAAGGACAAAGAACACAAACTTGCAAAGAAAAATCCTCACTCCAACACCATGTAAAAGGACCTAAAGCAGAGGCAGTACAGGTATTATATGTGCAAGGCAACTCCCACTGCAAAAGCTAACCATTGCTGCAGGAATTTCAAGTCTAGAGGCAGTGTGGTGCTAGTAACAACAAGCCTCAGATCTAGATTAACCCAAACCCACATATTAAAGACCTTGCACAAGGAAAGATGTACCTATTCTCAGGAATAAAATCAATCCACTTCAACCTCTGATGCTCTTTACAAGATGACCAGCTCTTAACAACAGCAACAAAAACATAAGTCATATGTCAAGGCAAGAAAAGAACACATGCCCAAGAACCAGATTTTGACACGACACATCCATTAGAAATGTCTGATGTAGAATTAAAAATAACTACAAATAAGGCATTAAAAACTCCAGTGTAAAAAGTAGATAAGAAGGTAAATAATTACAGCAGAGAGATGAAAACTATAAAAGAATGTAATGGAATACCAAAAAATACAAAAAATGAAAATAAAGCATCAAATAGTAACAATGATAGAGAATGCCTTTTATGTTTAGAGTCAGCAGAATTAAAGGAAAGAAAAAGTGAACTCGAAGACTGCTCAATATAAATTACTTAAACAGAACTCTTTATTAGGACAATAAAGAGTAGGAGAAAAAAAACCAGAATGTCCAAAATACAATGGTTCCATGTCCAGTGTTCTAATATATGTGTAACTGGAATTCCAGCAAAAGAGAGTGAGGCATCAGAAACATGTGGAGAAAGGGTGGTAGATAATTCCACCAAATTAATGACAAACAACAAATCACATAATTCGAAGAGAGGAAGAAGAAAAGAATCCTTAGATACTTTATAATCAAACTGCTGAGGACAAAAAGCAAAGAGAAAATTTTGAAGACAAATAGCAGAGAAAGAAACCTAGTATATATAATACTAAGAATGACAGTAGACTTTAAGTCAGGAGACAGAGAAATAGCAAATTTAAAGTGGTCAAAGAAAAATAAAACAAAGTCTGAATTATATAACCCTAAAAATTATCTCTCAAAAAATGAAGGACAAATAGATATTTTCTTAGACAAAACTTGACAACTACATTGAAGTCATTCTACTCTCCAAGAAATTAAAAGGGAATGGTCTAAGGGAAGGGGAGGAAGAAGACAAGTTCATTAATGAAAATACTGCCATCAACTATGTGTACATATTTGAATATACCAACATCAATGTCAGTACTCTATATTAGGAAGGGGAGGAAATGGGGAGGTGGGGGAGAATCCAAGTGCTGTGTGCATGTATGTCACTGTCAACATGATTTACATTATGATGGGAGACTATAATTACTAATAAAAGCATAATAAATAAAAAAGAAAGAAAATTCTTTAGGCTGAAGGAAAATCAGACTGGAATTTAGATCTAAACAATGAAATTAAAGAATGCTAGAAGAGAAAGAAATGAAGGTAAAATAAAATTCATTTTCTTCATTTTAATTGCTATGAAAGATAACCATCTGAAGAAAAAATACTACCAAAGCATTTTGATTTATGCGTGTGTAACATTAATTCGATGAAAACAATATGCACAAAGGACAGGAAAGAAGAACTGGAAACCTATTGTAATAATTCATATGCTATATGTAAAATGCTATAACATTTGAAAGTAGATTCTGATTAATAGAAGATGTTTATTTTAAGCCATAGAAAAACCACTAAGACATTTTAAAAAGAGATTTATGTAATGAATTAATACTGAAAACAAAATAGAATCACAAAAAGTGTTCAATGGACAAAAACAATGGAGTAGGGGGACAGATTAAACAAATGCCCAAAATATAATCAAAAAAAAAAAAAAAAAAAACACCCACTACCAGATCTCATGGTGCATGCTTGTCATCGCAGTACTTGGGAGGACAAGACAGGAGGATCTCATGTCTGAGGCCAGCCTCAGCAACTTGGTGAGATCTGTGGCCACTTATTGAGACCCTGTTTCAAAATAAGATATGAAGAGTGCTGGAAATATAGCTTGGAGATAGAATGCTCCTGGGTCCAAACCCTAGATCTAAACAAAACAAAAATAGCCTAAAAGCACACTGGACTTTATCTTGTCTACAAGATACCTAATTTACACAAAAAGACATATATAGGAAGTAAAAAAAAATAATAATAATTCAGAAAGGAATGCCCTATAAACAATGAGCAAAAGAAAGCAATAGCAACTATAGTAACATGAGACAATGGAGTGTTCAGAGGATGAAATATTTTCACAAAGAGAGAAAAAATGGATCAATTCTCCAATGATGCAAGACAATCTTCAATGTACATGCAATGGACAACAGAACTTCAAAGTACATTAGGCATCAAGCTCACAAGAAATAAGGAACTTTACAATAGCAGTCAACGATTTCAACACTCTCTTCTCACTAACCAATGGAACAAGCAGGGAGTGCACTAGCAAAGAACTGGAAGACCTGGGCAAAACTACAAATCAACTAAACCTGGGTAACATTTATAGAACATTCCACCCCAGAACGGCAAAATACAGATCCTTGTCTATTGTTAATGGAACATTAACCAAGGTAGGATATTTTGGGAATCATAGAACAAGCATCCAAAAAAGTTAAAAGAGGAGAAAAGAGAAGAAGAATATCTTTAGGCCATGATGTAATTTAACTAGAAATCAGTAACAGAATGATATTTGGGAAATGCTCAAGTATTTTAAGAAAGTCTCCAGGAAAGTGTTTTTTTTTTTTTTTTTTTTTTTTTTTTTTTTTTTTTTTGGTACTGGGGTTTGAACTCAGAGGCATTCTACCTCCGAGCTATACCCCTATCCCTATTTTTTATTCTTTATTTTGAAACCGGATCTCACTAAGTTGTGGAGTGCCTCACTAGGTAGCTGAGGCTGGCCGAGAACCCGGATCCTCCAGTCTCAGCCTCCCAAATGCTGGGATTACAAGCGTGCACCACCACTCCCGGCTTGTTTTGTTGTTGTTGTTGTTGTTTTCAAGGTATTAAATAAGTGAAAATGAAAGCTCAACATATCAAAATGTGTGGGTTGTAGCAAAGGCAGGGCCTTTGTACAGAATGTACAGAAGGAAGGTCTTGGATCACATCATTTGCTCACCTTGCAATGCTTGAAGAAAAAAAGAGCAAACTAAACTCAAAGCAAGCAGAAGGACATAATAGAGAAATTAGTGAAATTAAAACACAAGAATAATATTAAAAAATCAATGAGATTGAAAATTGATTTTTTTGGAAAGATTAATAAAATTTAGAAAACTACCCAGATTGACGAAGAAAAAAGGAATAAGACACAAATGAACAATATAAAGAGATGACAAGAGGGTGCCATACAACAAGTGGTGACAAGTAATAAAAGGGTACTAAGGAATTCCACAAACAACTCTCATAGAATGTATAAAGGGGAAGGACTTTTTGATACTAAGTGCTGGCAAGGACAAAAGCAAATGTCATTCTCATACATACAGTACGAGTAGAAATACAAAACAGTACAGGCACCTTGGAAATGTGCAGTTTTATAATACACAAATACTTCTAGCAATTCCATTTCTAGGCATCTATCATGGGAAATAAAACTTAAATTTACACAAAAAGGGTATGTGAATGTGTATAGCAATTTTATTTATAGTTTTTGAACTCTAACTAGGAAACATTGAAGATTCCCTGCACTACTGACAAATAACAAAAACAAACAAAAAATCCCCACTGTGGTGTGTTAGTACAATGGAAAACTACTCAGCAGCAAAAAGGTTACCTTATGCAAGAATAGGGATGAATTTTAAATGCATTTCAGTAAGTGAAAGGAATCAGACCTGGAAGCCTACATAATATGTGATTCCATTTCTATGACACTTTGGAACATGAAAAATTATAGACTTAGAGTTGGAAAGAAGATTGACTTTTGCCAGGGATGTAGGGATGGTAAACATGCGAGAAATTTGAGGTGATGGAATTGTTCTGTATGAAGCTGTGGTTATTGGCTACATGACCCTGCATTTGTCAAAACACATTTTAATCTCCTTGGACTGTCATCACAAAATATGTATTATATGGATTTTCAAGTTGGTAAATACATTATATAAAGAGAACCAGCTCCCTTTTGAGAAAAGTTACATAAGGAAAAGGTGAAAGAGAATAAGCTGTGTGATTTCAATTAGAATTGGAGGTATCAATATGGAGAGATTGGTTTATTTTAGTAAATTATGAGAAAAATGTATATATATACCCTAGCTATATTTGCTGAGAGGTACTAGAAATGGTAACACCCCAGGAGCAGTGAGATATACCTGGTATCCAAATCTTGGTTTGTGAATACTGTCCTCAATTTTAAGGAATGAGAAACCAGGACTCCTTTTAAGGAATGAGAAACCAGGACTCCTTGGAGAACTGCTTGATTCCAGATTTAGGGTCGTAAAAAGAAGATGTGTCTAGAGTATCTTGTGGTGAAGAAATACATAAAGAAAGAAGGAATAATAAGAAGAATCACCTAAGGAATTTTCAAGAGAATAGCTTACTCTAATATATGATCATTTAAAGTAAAAAAAAAAAAAGAAAAGAAAGAAAGAAAGCTGGGCATGGTAGTACACACCTGTAATCCCAGTACTTGGGAGACCGAGACAGGAGGTTCTCAGGTTCAAGACCAGCCTAGAAACTTAGGGAGACTCTCAGCAACTTAGCAAGACCCTGTTTCCAAATAAAAAATAAAATAGGGCTGGGGATATAGCTCAAAGGTAGAATACCCCTGGATTCAATCCCCAGCACCACAGAAATTAATGTATTAACTAATTAATTAAAAAAAGAAAGAATTCTAGATTGCCAGGCAAACTGAACATACAGTAGGTAGATGATCAAGAGTTTGTGAAATTACCATCCCCAAAGAACTTGAAAAACAAGCTAGATCATCAGCTGACTTGAAGGACTGAGTCCTTATTCTTTAAGAAACATAAGAGTACACTCTGCACATTCTGTTTTGTACACATAGAAGGTTCCAGAAATAACTCCTACTGTTCTATGACCATTGTGTTTGCATGTGGATTATGGAAGTCTATAGAGTTCTACTAAAGAATATCTTTTAAGTAAAACCTGAGGCTTGGAAACATTGAAAAGAGGCTCACACATCAGTAAATTTTTGTTATGAAATGAATAAAATACACAGGGTTTTATATCTTTTTCTTTTCTCCTTATTCATTACAGTCCATTTTAAGCTCAAGTGGTTTCCCATCTGGACCAAGAAATTGCACTGCTGAAATGTTAATGTTCTTTTCCTTGGTATATTTCATTATAATTCAATATGAAGAGGTATATAGTCTAACAGATTAGAAAATTCACTAACTCGACAGAGATAATATGTTAAACAATCATTGTGTTGGTTGAAGCTATCAATAGACCAATCTTGATATCAATGTTTTTTTACTGATACAACAAAGTTCTTAAACTTTTGATTTTTTTTCCCCCAGTATGATTTTACTTGGGTTCCTGCAATCTGATTCATTGAAGAAAACTTCACCAGGAAACAATGTAATTTTGTAGCAAAACCTTGACACAGGAGTCAAGGGGGTATTCCATTTCTGACTCAAGGAGCAATTTCATAGACTACTCGCTTCTTTTTTCCATTTCACTCTTGGTCTCTTTTTCTCTGTTAATTTTCTTCTTGGAAGCATTGCAGCTGAAACGCAGGTGGGCGGGTGTGGAGGTTTTAGTTTCCTTTTCAGGGTTTCTTCTGCATGGCTTTAAATCTCCACTGATTTGAACAGCCTGACTGATCCTTTTAGTATTGACGTCAGGAAGGGAAGCCAAGGCCTGGAGAAGCACTGAGAAGCAAATCATCACAAGTAGGTTTCATTGTCTACAGAACTCTGTCGATGATGGATTGATGACAATAAACACTTTGTACTTTTCAAACCACTGCACTCTTATTATTTTAATTTATAATATACTAAACCTATGGTTGACTAAACTTTTTATTTTTCATCCAGAGAATTTGTGGAGACATAGTTACATGCCTGAGACAAGGGAGGAAATGCCAAAGACTGATGAACACAGAAAAGAGTTGAAGGGAAATGAAGGAAAGTTGCTGGTTACTTTTAGAATTTATTACTATAGATTCAGTTTGAACTGAATAAGGAATATTCATTTCACCAGGACATACTGATTACTTATTATGCAAGACGCACAAGTGAGTTTATGCCGACAATATAGACAGAGTTCCAAACCTCTTGGAAACTTTCAAGATGTTAGCAATATTCCCCTTCCCTAAGGACTCTAGATAAGATAGGAGTTCTTAAAGCCTCCCAAATTTCACAATCCTTGATATTCTATGACATTTCCCATGTTCTTCTCATTTTTAGAGAATTATGTTTTCATGGCTCCCTCTGCCTTTCTATCCCCCACCCAATCCAGACACAAAAGACGGCCCCATCACCAGTCTGCAGTAGAAACTTTGCTTCTATGAAGCTTTTCATAGTAGGATTTACAACAGATTTGGAGTCAGAAGAAGCAATTACTTTATCCACTATGCAGATAGTTCTTTTCTCTTCTTTACCATTTCTATCCTATGGTGTGCAGGGCAAACACATTCAGGTGCTTAGCTTTAAAAGGGCTCTGCATTAAAAAAAAAATCATCCTTAGAAGGCAGTTTAGATAATAAAAAAGCATAATAATAATAAGTAAAATAATAGTGACTGTCTATTACATGTATTTCCATTCAGTGCTTTCCACAGCCACCATCCCCCATCACATTGTGCTGTTACCCAGTGTCGGTATTACACTGTCCTGTTGAATTTCAATCACTTGAAGAAGTATCATAAAGAAAATTACACAGGTAATCTAGCCTCTGAATTAATATTAGTTCTAAGAGAAAATATAGAAACCATTGTATATGCACAGAAAGATTGCTCACATCATGAAATAAATTGATCTCTCTTAACAGTTCAGTACAAAAAAAAAAAGATCTAGTCATGTGTGTTGAGTATAGAGTAATTTTTGTTCACATTTGGATTTCTAATATGTTTCCATCCATATTCTTTACCTTCCATTTCTATCAAGTGTAAGTCTTTTGATTTTAAATAGCAGTCACAAAGGGGAAAAAAAGAAATGAGAACAATACAGCTTTTACATCTTTAAGGTGACATGTTCCATAAACCTTAAATTTGATGAAAATTTTTGTGAGTTTCTAGTGCAGTTATTTGAGTCATCCTAATGAAATAAGACTTGAAGTTCAGAAAAGTAAAATCATACTACATTAGTAAAAGTGTCACTTAGAAAATTTATGTTTAATATATAAATCCAACCAGCTGCCTCAGACATCATGATTTAACATAATGACTGTAGGTTGGACATGAACCACACCTACATAATTTTCCTACATTTGTCTGTATTGGCTCCAATTTGATACTTTAAGGATTTATTAGACTTGTTTTAAAAGTATTTAGATGTTTAATATAGATGAACAACCCTAGGGAAGGGGTAAGCAAAATATCAGTTTGTACATTCAAAATGCAAGTTAACGATAGCTGCAATTATTATGTGATCATAAAACTAGGGCAAAGAAAGCGGGAAGAACAAAACGAAAGGCCAATTGCTTTTCTATTTATGTCACAGTGGAGAATGTTACAAGTATAATTGAAACCTTGTTAAGAATAAAAGAAAGACGGTAATAAAAGCTGAATAGCCAAAGAGAAGAATCAGTTTTTCAGGCATCTCAAATACTTGATTGCTAAAGGAAATTTTAGTCGAGATGGGAAGTGGCCTTTATATCATTCTGAGTATGGATATCATTTGGGACCCTCAAATATTTTGCAATATATTCGAGTGATGAGCATCATCAAAAAAGAAAGGAACCATTCTAAGGAAGTCTACCACTGGGAAATATCAGGTTTACCTTTAAAATATATAATATTTAGGCTCATTTCCCCAAAGCATATGAGAGAGCATTGTTATAACAAATACAATGTATAAAGAAAGCAATGTTTCATATTTTTTTCCAGGTTTTAACCAAATTGCTTTTTTTTTAAAGTTTGGTAGTCGCTTTTACTACATTCATGGAACCTACGCTGAATTGGCCATCATTAACTATTAAATAAGAAGACATTTTTGTGTGTGTAGGAAAGCTGTGAACTCAATCTAATTGTATGTGCTCAAATACTGCCAGTGCTTCACACATTGCTGCTCTCAAATGGCTTAGATGGATCAAAGCCAGAGGATTGTTGGCTCTTTTCAACACAGTTCTAGTTGCTAAGGAAGAAAATGATTTTATATATAATCTGAAGTATAAAATTTGTGATCATTCAATGAAGTCTTTTGTATGTGACTGAAGAGGCATATATTCATGAGAAGATAGGTAAACTGAGACTGTGGTTAACTATGGATAACAAGTGTAACACCTCTCCTCAAGCAGGTGATGCGAGCTTTTCCTGAATATTTTAACAGGTTCCTTTTTAGAGCAATTTTAGGTTCACGGAAAAATTGAGAGGGTAGCATAGAAATTTCCCATACACCTCCTACCCTGCATATGCATAGCCTCCCCCAGTACCAACATCACCATCCAAGTGGTACATTTGTTACAATTGTTGAGCTTACAGGGACGCATCATTATCATCCAAAGTCCAGGGTTTACATTAGGGTTCATGCTTGGTGTTGCACATTCTATGGGTTTGGACAAACATATAATGACATAAATATCCCCCATTACAGTATGGCAGACTAGTTCCACTGTCTTAAAAAATTCTCAGAGTAGTTGAAAAGATTAAATGAGCTAATATTTAGTGCTCCTGGTATAACAGTAAATGCCTTCGATTCCCCAACCTGATCTCTCCTCAAAAGAATAAAATAAAATAAAATTATATATATACACACATATATACTAATGAAATGGTGTTTTCCTGTATAGTAACTCTAGAAGGAAAAAAAAAACTTGAATTGGTGCAGAATAATTTAGTGATAGCCCCCCTGGGGTTGATAGAAAGTTAAATGGTTAAATGTTTATTTCTGTTTATCTCTATTTTACTAACCAAAAAGATAATCATATTGGCCATTTGGTATTGCCTAGACAGAACAAGTAGTTAGTAGTATGGTCTTCCTGAAACACACAGCATGCTCAGAAGAGTCTAGGTGATTTCCTCGGGAGGTAGCTGAGATACAGCTGTGGTGTCGTCTCAACAGTGCCAGCAGCGACTACCACAGGGATGGCTCTTCCCATTTCTCTCCCTATCCATTTATTTTATCCTCCACTCCCAACTCCTGGCAATTACTTATCTGCTTCCTAAAAATAACTAGTTCTAGCCTGGAATGGTGGTGCATGCCTACAATCCCAGTAGTTGGGAGGCTGAGACAGGGTGATCACAGGTTTGCAGCTAGCCTCAGCAACCTCTCAAAGGGGCAGCATCCAGTCTCGTGGCTTCCAGAGCTGGCTTACCAAGGAATATGTGGCAGACTGGAGTAATCTCTTGGATGATATAGTGTCATTAAAGGAGTACAACTGTGCAATTTAATTAGTCTTTTGTTGTTCATTAAGTTTTTTGAACATTATATATGTTACATTCCTTTTCCACTTTTTGTAAATAGCTTTATTTGGATATCATATCATTCAACTCAACCATTTCAAGTCTACAATCCAGCGATTCTTAGTATGATAGAGTTGTACAACCATCATCGCAATAGATGTTAGAACATTACCATCACACACACACACACAAGAAAAACTCTGTATCCATTAGTAGTTATGAAGCTTTTCTTCCCATTTCTCTCCCTATCCATTTATTTTATCCTCCACTCCCAGCTCCTGGCAATTACTTATCTGCTTCCTAAAAATAACTAGTTCTAGCCTGGAATGGTGGTGCATGCCTACAATCCCAGTAGTTGGGAGGCTGAGACAGGGTGATCACAGGTTTGCAGCTAGCCTCAGCAACCTCTCAAAGTCCTTCAGCAACTCAGCAAGACCCTATTTTAAAATAAAAAATAGGGCTGGAGGCGTACCTCAGAGGTGAAAAACTCCTAGGTTCAATCCTCAGTACCAAAAAAATAAAAAATAAAAATAACTAGTTTTATCACTGTAACACTGTATTGGTTATTCAATTCATTCATCCAGTGAGCAAAAATGAATTGAGCTCATAGTACAAACCAGTCCTTGTGGCCAGTGATAGAAATGCAAAGACAAGGACTTCCTGCAGTTCCTCCCAGTTATGGAGATTAAATGGAAATGAATCCCAGGAATCATCCACTGGGATTCCCATTCTGTCTCTGCCACTTGGTACCTAGGTGACCTTGGGGAAATTGGTTGGCCTTTCTTGCTTCATCATCACAATGGGGTAATAAAGAGTACCTAGCACCTGTAGGTTGTTGGAAGAATCAGATGAGTCAATACACGTGAGATGCTTAGCACACGTGTTAACAGGTGCTGGGTGCTTGATATTTGCTCTTTTTACATTAGAACAGTGCATCCCAGCTGGGCATGGTGGTGCACGCTTGTAATCCTAGTACTTGGGAGGCCGAGACGGGAGGATTGCAGATTCCAGGCCAGCCTCAGCAAGTAGTGAGACTCTCATCAACCTGGCAAGACCCTGTGTCAAATTAAAAATAAAATAAAACAGGACTGAGGATTTAGCTTGGAGGTAGAATGGCCCTGGCTTCAATCTCCAGAACTACACACACACACACACACACACACACACACAAAAGAACAGTGTATCCCAAAGGGTGGTAGATGGGATACTACTTAAGTGATATGTAGACTATAAGTCTTGAAATTATTGTGATTTTGTTTCTATGTGGGAAAAAATAAATATAATAAGCATTATATACTAGAAGCTTTTTTATTAGCTGATGCACTATTTCCTTTTAAAATGCCTTTAAGTAGAAATAGTAAATTGACTTGAAGGAAAAAGTCTTACAGATTGTGGTGTAGATAAGTAGGAAAGTCTTCTAGCACACACCCATATCCAATTCTGTTCTCCTTCCTGTTACCTGGGACAGTTTTGTACCCTGCCTCTTACAGTTAGGTGGGGTTGTATATTCAGTTCTGGTCTATTGGTTGTGAACAAAAGTAACATTTGATAAATCACAGGTGACTCATTGAGTCGCAGGGTGACACCCACCAGCATTCTCCTCCCTACCTGTACCCTTCCCTGGAAAATTGTCAGGATCCACAGATGGCTCTGTGTGAACGAAAATGTAATACAGCTTTGTTAAGCCATTGAGATTTCACAAATTTTTGTTATCACAGCACAAAGTGGTTTATGCTGGCAAAAACACAGTGGTAGAAGAAGCTTATAAAAATTGTGAAAGTGACATTTGCATGACCGAAGTTAACAGAACATTGTTATAGAAATAGAAGCAACGTCCTAGGAAAAGATAAAATATTCATTTCCTGGCCCTGGGAGATTCTGAAAGATTTTAGAGAGAAAATAGTATTTAAATAAATCTTGTAGGATGAATAAGAGTTTGATAGAAAAAGAGGTAAAGAGTAATTCAGGGTCAGGGAAAAAACCCCACATAGGTACACAGAGTAACAGACATGATACTGTAGGAGTCCAGGGGGCAGTCGGAGTCACCTAAGCCCAGAGACACCTGTGGCTGCAGGCGGGTGACCAGTGTTCTACCTTGGGAGAAAGGAACAGAGAATATTATTGAATCTTCTATCCTTGTCCTTACTTGATTAACTTATACTTTGCTAATGTGTTACCTTTGGAAACTTTGGTTTCCCTCATTGCAAAGGTTTGGGGTTTTTTGTTGTTTGCTCATTTTTTTATATTACCGTAACTGAATACTGGACCAATTCTCTAGTGGCCTTCATATCAAATGAGAATCTTTATGTAATGCATAAAGATGCAATAATCTTCCCTGGAAGATTATTTGAAAGGGACAGCAGGAAAGCTCAATATTAATATTAAAAAGGTTTTAGATGAAGATTGAGTTTATCATTGTACAACATCATTCTCTTGCAGTGGTCTAAAGGTTTCTTTCCTTTTTTTTAATCTACTTGTATATTTATTTATTTTGCTTTGCTTTCTGTTGCTAATTGTAAAATAGAGTTCAAAGATGGCTTCTCTCTCCCTATGCATGTTCAATAAAAGAAGGCTACACATTTCAGCAGTTAATCCCCCCACCCTGTTCTTATAGTCACTGCCATTAAAGAGGAAAAGTCACATCCCTAGCATGCTGGACATCATCAAGTGAAAAAAAAAGTTAACATTTATGGTAAGTGAACATCTCCAAGTAATATCTAATGAATAAAAATGAGTATGGCCTAAGATGACTATGCTCATATGCCATCAAATGGTCAAGAAAATTGTATACATGGCAGTTAAAAATGCCCTTTTTAATATTGGAACAGCTCAAGATTTCTCTTATCGATGTGTTTTTTTTGTGTGTGTGTGTGTGTGTGTGTGTGTGTGTGTGTGTGTGTGTGTGTGTTTGGCTTTTCCTTTTGTTTTTGCAGTGCTGGGCATTGAACCCAGGGCTTGAATGTCCTAGGCGATCCCTCTGCCACTGAGCTACATCCCCAGCCTACGTAATAGCTTAGTTGAGAGCTGAGTTTAATGTCAAGCAGACCTGGCTTTAATGATCAGGGGTGTCCTTCTCTAAGTGTGTGGCCACGATCAATGATTTAACCTCATTGGGGCTTATTATTTCATTTTTAGCCTGAAGATGGTCAGGGGAACAGTAGCTAACTCTTTGGAACATTGGAAAGAACAAACAAAATCTGGAAAGCTCTTCAAATAGTATCTAGGACATGGTAAATAGTCAATGAATGTAATCTGGAATTGTCCTTGCTAACTGCTATTGAAAAATAAGTGTAGCACATTATTCCCAGATATAATCAGTGGAGTGTCAGCTTCACAGAAGAATCAAAACCAATTTCATTTTCCTCATTCCAAGATCTTGCCAAAAAAAGAATAATTATTACCTAAAGATTATTGTTATATTTTTGTCCTTTAATATGAAGAGAGGGTAAAAAACAAAAAGACTTCTGTGTCACCTTCATCCTTGAAAGATGTCACTCTGTTACTGCCATCTTCTCCCCCAGACCACTGTCATTGTCTCCACATGAGTGTACCAGCTCCTCAGTCGCTGGAATCTAATTGTCTTCAGGGAACAGGAGCGATGCTCCTGAAACACATCTCAGAGCCAATCACTCTTCAACTCATAACTGTCCTGAATCTCACCACATCTGGAATGGAGGCCACAGCTCTTGCTCCTGCAATATCAGCTGAGCCACCTCTGCCTTTATTTTCTACCACTCTCACCTCCCTCTCACTTCAATTTGTAAAATAAGTCCCACTCCCACTTACCCCAGGGCCTTTGCACCTGCTCACCTCTGGGGCTTTCCCTCTGATGTCTGCAAGGCTGGCCTCAGCGTATTTCATGATGTCTCTGATGTCTCCAAGGCTGGCCTTCACTTTCTTAGTGAAGCTACTCTCAACCACCTGACTGAAACATTGACCTTCTTCAGCCTCTGTCCTCTCGTCTTGTCCATTTTCTTTCAGAACCTATCACTTAGAGGTTGTTTGTTTGCTTGTTTGTTCTGTGTATTATTTCATGCCGGTATTCTCAGTTTCTTGTGCTGGTTTGGCATGTCTCAAGTATTTGATAAATATTTATGAATCAATAAATGAACATTCTACTTTGATTATTACCTTTATATTTGTTAGAAGTACATTCATGTTTTTAGACGATTATTTCTTAACTTGAAATGATTAAGTTCTAGCCAAAATGGTAGCTTTCAAAGTTAACAAAACCAATATTTATTATGATAAGTGATGCTAAAGCATCTTAAATGCAACTTTCATAATATTAACCAATATATTAATTCAGAAACAATTCTGCATTGTTGCTCAACAATGGTACTTAGTGAAAGGAAAGAAATAAAGTTGACAGGATGTCTAAAGAATGATGAACCCTACACAGAGCTCAACTTCATTTTAATGAAAGCTTTGTTTGACCAAGTTGCTCTCATTTACTTCAAGGTAGGAGCAAAGGCCAGTCGTTCATTGTTAGTTAAACATCCTAGGCTTGTTGACCAGCTTTATTCCAAAAGCATCCCCGCTAATTTGAAAAATAGCTTTCAGACTTATGTTATTTGCTGAAGAATAAGGTGTTCCTATCTGAAAATATAAGTACCAACATGCTTATTGTGCTAGTGAGCTTTCCATCACTATAATCAAATGCATTAGTTAATCAAGTTATAAAGAAAAAAGGTTTATTTTGGGTCACAGTGTCACAGGTTCGAGTCCACGATCAGTTGATGTCATTGCTTTGGGCCTGTGAGGAGGCTGCACACCATGGTAGAGCAAAACTGCTTACTTTATCACCTGGAAGTTAAAGAAAAAGAAGAAGAGGAAGGAGCCAGGGTCCCACAATCCCCTCTCGTGATTCCAGTGACCTAAGGTCCCCTACCACCCCCGCCTCCCAAAAGTATCACCTCTCAAAAGCTCCACCACCTCCCAGCTGTGCCACGCTGGGCAACCAAGCCCTTAACTCATGGCTTTAGGAGAATATTTAAGACCCAACCTCTAGGACATATACAAGTCTCAAACTACGCAATGTCAGCTTTTCTGTCTCTCTTTTAAGGTGAATGTTTGACAGCATATTGATAGGTAAAGAAGGGTTCGTGGTTTAGGTGCTGGTCCGCCATCCCACTTCATTGCAAATGTTCCTCCACTCTGAGCCACCTGGCCACCTGGGCCAGCATTTTTCCCTGGGTTTCTTTCCCACTGCTGCCAGATCAGCTGACATTGAGTCTTCAGGACATTCCTGCTCAGATCATTCACCTCTGTGCACCTGACCACACTGCTCCCAACATGTCCATGATGCTCTGTTATCTACAAGAAAATGTCCAAGCTCAGGGCCTTCGGTGATTCTCCACAAGCAGCTGCTACCAGCCACCTTTGTCTCAAAAGCCCTTCTCTCTCCTAGTCCCACCTCCCGCCCTCAGCTCCTTTCTGAGCACAGAAAAATCACAAAACAAGTGAGAAGTTAGTATATTGCAAAGAACATTTGCATGCAGACACAATTGAATTTGAAACCATTTGCCAATTTACAAGGTTTGTAGTTGTAGGTAAAAGACTTTCCTCTTCTCAGTTACCTTACAAAAAAAAAATTGGAATGGTTGTACCTACTCCCAAGCCAGGCATGGTGGTCCACACATGTAATCCTAGTACTTAGGAGGCTATAAGAGAAGGATCATAGGTTCAAGGCCAGACTTGGCAACTTAGCTAGTCCCTGTTTCAAAGTAAAAAAAAAAAAAAAATTAAAATAGAGCTGGGGGGTTAGCTTGGAGGTAGAATGTCCATGGGTTCAATCTCCGGTACCAACAACAATAAAAAAAAAAAAAATTCTGCCTACTTCTTTTGCAAGAAAACCTCTCAGGACTATGTGCAGCATGCGACACAGAGCACGTGTTGCACAGGAGGCAGCTGTGTGTAGTAACTCTCATGAACACTACGTGGTGAGGTCAGCCCTCGGGACCTGTTACTTGGTGCAGACAGAGTTTTATCAGAAAGCCTCTTATCCAGTGGCCTTGTCTGCGACCAAATGCCCACCCTCTGGAGCAGTTACAGCCCTTTCCAGGAGCTTTTATGTCTCAATAATGTTAGTGTTTCCTTCCAAGCACTTGAGCTCCTGCAGAGGCCTCTTGGTAGCCATGCTCAGAAAATGAGGCAAAGTTCAGATGTCTACTGCATTTTATGGGCACAAACAACTCAAGCTTGGTAAACACTTTCATTGCCATGGGGACTAAAGTGCACTGAAGCCTTGAGACGACCCATTCTGAAGTCTTACAGAACAAAATGGGGGGGAAAAAAGTTAACTTTCTTTTTTTAAAAAATCTGGGATAACAGTGACAGGGCCTCTCTAGAACAGTAGTCACTCTGCTCGCCGTCATCGGTCCCTTATTTCTCCCAAAGACAATGACACTAAACCCTCTGGATTCGATAGAAGACAAAAGGCCAGACACGGTGCCGCTTAATCTCTTTAAGACCACTGTTTCCACTAAGAACAGCTGTTATCCACAATTACAATTTGGTGGGTTTTTTTTGTTTTTGTTTTTGTTTTGTAATTGTGTGTGTGTGTGTGTGTGTGTGTGTGTGTGTGTGTGTGTGTGTTTGCAACACCCAAGTTGAACCTAGGGCCATTCTATCTCTGAGCTACACCCCCAGCCCTATTTTATTTTCATTTTGAAGTAGGATGTTGCTAGGTTGATGAAAGTCTCACTACTTGCTGAGGCTGTTCTCTAACCTGTGATCATCCTATCTCAACCTCCCTAGTACTGGGATAACAGGCATATGCCACCATGCCCAGCTGTGTTTTTTATTTTTGTTTTTGTTTTTGTTTGATACTGAGGATGGGACCAGGGGCATTCCAGTTCTGAGCTACACTCCTTGCCCTGTTTTTTTTTTTTTTTTTTTTTTAATTTTGAAACAAGGTTTCACTAAGTTGCTGAGGGTCTTGATAAGTGGACGAGATTGGATTGTCCTCAAACCTACAAACCTCCTGTCTCAGCCTCCCAAGTACTGGGATTACAGGCATGTGCCACCATGCCTGGCTTTCAATTGCAATCTGAAAGCATCCATTTTGTAGGAAGGAGTTTAGACAAATTCAGATGCAGGTGCTCTTATAAAACAGTGAGGGCTTCTTCATCAAGGCTGTGAAACTGTAGGTAGATTTATTCTGACAAGGTAATGAATGATACGGGCTTTGGTGGGAGTGCCAGTAAAAACCAATTAAGACCAGCTTGACGTGACAGGGTGCTAGAATGTCTCACTGACCCCACCCTCTTTTCAGAAGAAGATATTTTTGTTTCTGGGCATGGTTCTGATTTGGGATGTACTGAGTTGCTTTTTTTTTTTTTTTTTTTTTTCTAGAAATGCAGATGTAGCCATTGTTTTTAAAGACTCCAAGTGGGTCACCCTGATTTATCCTTTTAGGATGATTCCATTATACAAGGAGGTAGTTACTTCCTGGAATAGGACCAATGCAAAGAACAATCCCAAACCCTAATTCACTGCAAACATTTCCCTGAATACATGGCATTCATTGCTATTTGTTTAAACAAGGGCACTGCAGTTACAGCCCAGGAAGAAAGCTGTAATCAGAATGTGCAATGCCCAAGCATCTTTCCAAAAATACTGATAATACACACCTTACACTTATTAAATTTTAACTGTACCACACTGAATCATTTTTCCTGCTTATAAGGTACAAAGTTGTATTTATAAGTTATGAAGTAATCTTTAAAAATTTTGTATCAGGACCTCATTTCTGAACAGAGTAGCCTGCATTCTCACAGGAAGCCAGCAAAGCATTCTGATTTGGTAGCTTGGCTGTGGAATCTGTGAAGTTCCTTTCTTCTCCTTAGCGTTATCTCTAGGCTAAACCCCACTAATCAGCCATCACTCATATTGTCTATTTGGTTGGTGCAGCTGTGTTAGAGTGAAGGTACGCACTAGAATTAAACACTCAGCTCCACATCATTCTGCAGGGGAATATTCCTCCGTGTGGAAAACATTTCTTATGATCAAGAAAATTGCATGCCAAAGACAATCTCTATGAAGCCACGTTCCTAGTTTGTAACATGAGAATAACATCTATTCTGCAGAACAGTTGTGGGAACTGAGAGAGATAACCAGGTAAGGTGCTGGTACATGGTATGGACCCAGGAAACTAAATGTTCTATTGTTATCGACTCAAATTATTCTTTTAGTTCTTAGTCACTTAAATTTGTCTTTTTTTCCCTTTTGTAACCTCTTATGTTGGTTTGTTCTTCAAACTTGGCACAATTAAACTTTTTTACTTTGTCTTCTTCTCTCTGCACCTTTTTGTAAACCATTGATATCATTTTCCCAATGTAGAAAAAATAACAAATTATATGAAACTCAGTTTCCATTTCTGAATATACACCTGCACTGCATTCTACCTGCAGTGGCTTTAATCTGGTCCAGTAAGATGTTTGCCATTTTAACTTTAACTTGATTTTGTTGGTATCTTGCAACAGGAGAATTTTTTTCTTCCTTTCTTTTTTTCTTTCTTCCCTCCCTCCCTTTCTTCTCTGCCTGCCATTCTCTCTCTCTCTCTCTCTCTCTCTCTCTCTCTCTCTCTCTCTCTCTCTCCCTCTTTATCTCCTCTATCCGTCTCTCTCTTATTAAATAACACTACTTAAAAAAAACAAATTTACACTTGCAGTTTATATATTATTTAATAGTAAGAAAATAATAGAAAGATTTTTGCAAAATGAAAGTTAAGGCAAAAAAAGTAATAAATAAGGGTTAAATGAGAAATGTGTGCATGTATGCCTTTACCTATACCAGCTTGTACCTAACAAAGATGTATGATTACAATGCACCAATTAAAAGAAAAAAAAAAGAAGAACACTACATACTTTTGGAAATGGATTGGACTCTAAAAGTAGGTTAACTTTTCTGTAATTTTTATTTTTAGTTTGTCATAATGAAAATCTGGCCCTTTTACTTTTTTACCCCTTTAAGAACTACCTAAACTTGTGTGGAGGAAGACTGCCATCTTGATATGGTGGTTTGGTCTTGGAACTATGCAATTGCCACCGGCCAAGAGAGCAAAGGAGGAACTGGAGAGAATGTATGTCACATCTGGTTTTCTTATTAAAAATGCACTGCTCGCCATCAGCACTCTTCGAAGCCTATACAAGTCAAATTATGTATTTTGATTGCTTCTGGGTTTCTTTTATTAGTGTGTTGGCTGGTTCTTTGGATTTTTTTTTCCTGTCTTCATTTCAGCTAATCAATTTCTTATTTTTATCTTTCCAAAGAACTCAACTTCTCAATATGGAAGACTTTTGTTTTCCCAAAAAATGTAGAGGACTGTCATGGTCTAAATTGCCAAATTCTATGCTTAGTTCTGTTTTCTCCATAAGTGAAAATTCCCATAACCAACTGGCCATCTGATCACTATATTGAGTTCCAAGAAACAAAGACCTCATTTCTCTTCATGTCTGTTTTGAAAACCTTGCAGTTATACAAGTATGGAATAAATATTTCAGGAGCTCAGTATTACTTGTGAACACGATTTTTACCAAATACAAAATGAATCCAGGTGTGAGATTCAGAGTTAATCGTTTTAATAGATAAATTTACTTTCTTATATAGTCATATATATTTCATATACATTCAGTGTTATAATCTGTTAAATTGAGAGAGAGATTCCTACATCCATTGTGCTATTTAAAAAATGGAGGAGAGAAAAAAACAGTACTTTTCCTTACAGAAAAATATCAGCTGTGTATGAACACAGTAGGAATGGAAAAATTGGAAAATGGCCATCTTAATTTAATAATTACCTGAGACAAAGATGATCAATGGATGGCAAAATCACTGAGCATGTTGTTGCTAGGGAACAACATTCACATTATCATAGCATCACCCCATAGATTATTTACTGATTACAAAGAAAGAAAGATTCTTACAATGGAAAGGTTGAACAGATACAGCACAGTCTCAACCAAGTGACAAAAGTTAGCATCTCATCAATCATGCCGTGAATAACAACACCCAATTCCTAAGAAAATGTAATAGGAAGCACACAGCACGCAGTACTACATTGAGTATATGGAAAAATACTTAATCTTATCCCAAGGTAACAATTAGACAAATCAGGGTGTAGGGTTTTTTTACCTGGAAACTTACTAAGGCTGTCAAAAAATTTCAATGACAAAGAAGTCAATCAAATGCAATCCATAACGTGTGTGTGTGTGTGTGTGTGTGTGTGTGTGTCTGTGCCCTAATTTTATTTTTTATTTTAAACAGAGACTCACTAAGTTACTGAGGACCTGAAAAAATTTCTGAGGCTGGCCTCAAATATGTAATCCTCCTGTTCAAACTCCTAAGTACTGGCATTATAGGCATGAGCCACCAGACCCAGCTAATCCTTAATTCTTGAATGGATCCTGATCAAAAAACAAAAGCAATGAACAGTTGAGGGAATTTGAAATGCAATGTGCACATTCACAATATTATTGTATCTATATAAAATGTTTTGAGCTCCATAGTATGTGTTTATACAGAAGAACTAAAAGAACTTCCTTATAGGTAAATCCAGGTCAAGGATACATAGGTGCTCATGGGTACCATTTTTCTACCTTCTGCAATTAGAATCAGCTAAGATTTGGGAGGCTGAGACTGGAGGATCCAGGTTCGTGGCCAGCCTCTGCTACTTAGTGAGGTACTCCGCAACTTAGGGAGACCCTGTTTCTAAATAAAGAATAAAAAAATAGGGCTGGGGGTATAGCTCAGAGTAGAATGCCCCTGAGTTCAATCCCCAGTACTGCAAAAAAACTAAATAAAAAGAATCAACTAAGGGTCACTATTTTCACCAGAGAAGATGATACAAGAACCCTATCTTTGTATCAGAGAAAAGTATTTCTGCACCCTCAGGCTACTTCTCTGAGCCCTGAGCAGCCTAATATCAGCTCACACTCAGAATGCTCAGGTTGCAGGTGCACACACAACCTATCAGACTGCTGGGCACTTCCAACTCATTTGTCTTCTTCACAGGAGGTGAGAGCCACAGAGAAATGGAAAAAAAGGTAGATGGGGGTGAGGGGGATGAAATTTAGTCTGAATTCCACAGCGACCAGAACATGAGGGCCTTAACTTGCCTTCCTCCAATACTTTATAATACCTGACAGAAAAGAAGTAGAGGCACTCAATTCGGCTCCAAATTTTCATCTAGGTAGGAAATCTTCAGTGCCTTTACACACTGAAAAGCAAATTTAATTTGGTTTCAAGTTGTGTGCAGTCCTTTGGGGGTGGAGGGGGCAGGATTGCATAGCACCAGCAAAGGATTCAATAAGGCCATTGATAGCATCTGTGCGTGTCCTATTAAGCATGCTGAGAAAACAGAGTCAGAACAAATAACCCGGAGCAGGACTTGAAGGAAAGCAGGAAGGCTGCGGAATTGTTTGGAGTACTACCATGTGAATTAGAGAAAGAAGTCAGCAGGTGCCTTGGCCCCAAGTAGGTATTTAACCAGGACACCAGATAGGAAGGATGTTTTCAAAGGCTTTGTTAGAAAAAGGTAGTAAACAACATGAGCTCCTCTTGCCTCCTTCAACTTCCTGGTTCAGCTCTAGCACAAGCTGAAGAGAAAAGTCAGCTTTTGTCATTATAAGAAAAAAGAAAAAGAAAAAGAAAAAAAAAAAAAGAAAAGAAAGTAAGGGATAAATAGATCAGGTTCAAATGAGGAGGGAGGGGAGCTCTTGCTAAATTTATCATGTTTTTCCAAAGGACTACTTAATTAGTTCAGTATATCTAGATTTGAATTTAATCTATAGCTTTCTTTAGAATTTTTTAAAAACTCCAGCTGAATTCTTCTAGCCTCTAAGCCCACTGACCATACTTATATTCATGGTTGCCTCGTTGTTTGATAAATCCTTCCTATGTTAGAAATAAGACTTTTAGGCTAAGAAATTTTTGTGATCTAGTGATGGGGAAGAAAATTGTGAAAAAGGGTGTGTAAAGCCTGGTTTAATACAGAAGCATGCTATTATTATATGTTTTTACTTTAATAGAAGGGAAATATGTTTTTTTGCAGCAGTATGAGAATTTTCAAGAATATTCATACAAAGTTATTTTACTCAGGGAAGAAAAAATCATCCAAACCTCAAGTATTTCCAACATTTATAAAAACAAGTTGTCTCTTATATTCCCCAAGGGTAATTTCTTTAAGCATCTCATTTTTAACCTTACTTGAGATTTTGGTGAGATTCATTTATTCAGGTTACTCCATAGTAAATATTAAACACTCTGTAGACAAATTTTTTACAAGCCCTGAAAGTAAATTGTTTAAAGCTTTTTATATCACAAGGAATATAGGACAAATGATAAAATATTGGCCATCATAAAATAATCCCGATTTGAGTTGGTTTTGCTTACTTTAAATATATATATATGTAAGGTGACTACTTTATCTCCCTTATTCCTTTTAGTATCCATTTCTGAATTCAAGCAGTTTTTAATTTTTAGAAAAGGATATTTAACTCCCACACAATATTTCTTATACTTAAATTGCCCTCATAGGGCTCGTATACTGATATTGGAATGCTGTTTTTCCATTTCCTTCCATGGGACTTCTTTTTAAGATGTTAGGCTCAAATATTCTAGAAGAATCTATGAGCAGTTTCATTTTTCTTTATAAAGTGGTTTCCGAGGGGCACATTTATACATGACAGAGCATTGGAGAATACATTTTGGTCACTTCACAGATGTCTGATCCTATGTTTCTGTATTTCTTACTACAGGGAGGAGTCATTTTTCCTTTGTACAGTTTTTCGCACAATATGTCAGCAACGCCTTCAGCAGGGAGATCAACTTCCTGAATGAGGCAGAGATGGATTGTTAAACACCAAACCTGTCAGAATCACTTGTCACGCAAGGAGTACATTCTACATCCCGTTCCTTGATTGGCTTTCAGAACAAACAGCCATTGCAATGCTAAACTGTTTTGTATCAATATTGATTAGTAGGAAATTGAAGTCAACTGAAGTTCATTGTCATGAACAAACACATGTGGAATGATAGAACGAAGCTGTGAGCAGGGGAGTCATGTCACCTGTAATTGGTGGGGAACATTCCCTAGGTGTTTTGAGCAACTTTTTTCACCCAGAAAGAACAAGCTTTATACATGGACAACGTTTTCCCCAGGCAACATGGTGGAAGGATCTAGAAACAACATAAGGAACCAAAGGCAGCTGATTCCCTACAGCACAGGCCCAGTACTCCGTGCCCTTAATTTACCTAATGCTATGTGACATCCACAGGAGATCTTTGGGGAACTATCAGTTTAACATTCAGATCAAAGAGTTATAAATTCAATGTTTCTTTAATAGACAATCAGGTCCAATCTGTTACTACAAAAAGTACAACAAATGACTAATAACAATGTTAGTAAAGATAATACCTAATATTTATTGAGTAATCTATGCTAAGACCATGTCAAATATTTTCATTTATTTGCAAGCGTGAATAGCTATGGTAAAAACGCAGATTATGGGAAGAAAGTAGACTTAATTCTAATTCTTAAATATGGTTTTCTAATTTGCTTACGAGGCATTCTCCTGGCTCATCAAAATCTTCTCATTTCACAATTGCAGAGCATCTAGCAGTTAATTGTGTTCAATGTAAAGGTGTTAGAGGGACCTACTTATACTATTGTCCTCACATTCCAACACACAGAGAAATGGCTTCAGTGCTAAGTGAGGTGAAGTAAATTCCAGTTTTTTTTAGATTATTTAAACATATTCATCTGCCAGGAAAATTACAGTATAAACCAATATGACACAACAATGTAGCATCTCTCCTGTCTATGTTATTCATTGGGAGTATAATGCTCTTAAAGGAGGCAATTAAAATTTTTCAAACCATTGGAGCATCATTAGAATAGGTTCACAATAAGTGTTACAATTAGGTATGCTATTTTGCTACATGGCCACCCAAAATAGAAAACAAAATATTGTGTGTTTATTATTTTTTAAGTGCAATTTTATTTATACTATTTTTTTTTACTCAACCATAAGTGAAGGCATCAATTACAATTGAAAACTTTTTAGCACCTTTTCATCTCATCTTTGGGCCTTGGATTACTTAATGAGTGATCCTGGCCTACATGAACTATATGAGTTACTAGTATTTCCTAAACTGTGCATGATTCTTGGAAAATTAGTTGCTGAAATGTTTTCAGGCACTCACCAGAAAAATAGACCCCTTGTCAGGTAAGTCCAAGAAATACCTAATGCTTAAATATAATTGAATGTTTCTATTGAGATGTTGTGTTTTGTTAGTGTTTTTGCTTCCTACAAAGACTTTGCCCAGTGCAAGTCCACAAAAATCCTACTATTTACAGAAGAGAGTTTGAGTGTTTCATTAACCCTCATCTTGATCAAGTAGAAAGGGTCCCTGCCTCCACTGGCCTGAAATGTTTCATAACAGAATAGGAAGACCTCCTTCAGAGTCAAGGGCACTAAGATTCTCTGGAACAGAGTTAGTGATCTGACTATAGAGATGCGTGTCCGTTGCCTGTAGCCAAACTGAGCAAAAAAGAAATTCTCCTGATGAGACAGTATGATAAACAAATCTCTTGCTTAGTGGTTTACTGAGAGGAAAAAAAAAAAACATTTTATGAACTACCAGTTCTCAGCCATACTGAAGCACTTTTAGAAATAACTACTTAAGATATTTACAGACAGAATGAAAAAGTGCATAGATATGTGTAATTAAAATATTCTAACTATTGGGTAATTTATAAAATGTTACAATGGCGATTTCGTGGCTGATGAATATCAAGAGAAAGGAAGTTTGATTCCTGTTTTCTCTGGTAATAGTCATTTTTGTCAATAAATATTGACATCCATCACTACTAAAATTCATACTGCTTATTTGAAAAAATTGTTGTGATCCCAAATGTACATAGAATACAGCATAATTTTATAATTTTTCAAATTTGTACTCATATAGGAATAAAGAAACAACAAGAAGTACTTTAAAATATATTAGTAGTGAAAAATGGCACTCATCTATCCAAGGACTGTCTATGTGGCTGCCTACATGGTTGGAGTCATCCTCCCCTGATCTGTTAATAAAGTGGCAGTCATGGACATTAAAATCAAAGATAGAGGAAGTCAAGATTAATACATAAATCATTATTTTGAGTTAAATGCAAATATTATAATTTTTTATGAAAAGGGGAAGTAGTTACCCATTACCAAAGTACAAAATGAGTACCACCTTGAGAAAAGTGAGCAAATGGTAAGTTCGGTTGTGATGACAGTGAGTTGAATTAATGTCTCAAGAGTGAACTCAGACTGTAGCAGCAGAATTGGGTATCAGATAGCACCAAGAGAAGAAAGTAAAGTCATTGGTAGTTCAAGGTAGGAAAAAGGGAATATCCGAACTTTGTATGTGGAAAAACCAGTTAGCATCACTAATTATGTATCAAGTCTTATTGTGATGTGACTCATTTTTAAAACTCTTAGTGACGCAAAATCATTTTTCCTCCATCTTTTATCCTTCCATTTTCCCTCCTTAAAGGTAAAATCTCAAACATCTGTGATTTTACATCGAAATTTATAATTCTTTTCATCCAATACCATGTTAAACTTTATTGCCAGAGATAACGTTGAACCTCTGTATTGCTTGATTGTATTATTTTTCTATAAATTGTAAAAAAAAAAAAACAAAACCTGTCATCCAAATTATTCAGAAAGTAGTGAAGTATTCATACTCCAGATAATATTATGCTTATTGGTCCATTTTCTTTAATAACATAGACCAGAAAGGTATACATCACATGTGTGTGTGCATACACACATGCACATTACATATGTGTAAATACATACATATATATGAACATATAACTATATATGATATATACCCATATAAATACATATATAGATTATATATACTATTAACATATATGCCTACATCATTCATATATATTATATACACAATTGTATGTAGTATGTACACACACACACACACACACACACACACACACACACAATTTTGAAGTATGGGAGAGGACCAGACAGCAAACATCAAAGTCACCCTTAAAAGCAGAAGTGATGTTGCTTCTGTGAAAATCACTGGGAGGTAGAATCACCCCATGTGATTCACAATGGCAGCTTATTCTTATTTGAATTGTATTTAGAAGATGAAACTTCAAATCCTGCTGAGTTATTATCATAACTGTGCATGAGAAATGAAGCGGGACAAGAGCTTAGGTCAATAGTGTTCAAACATATTTAGCAAAGGGATCATTTTCCAAAGCAAAAATCTTACAACAGAGCCCTAATGTGTAGCATCATTTTTTCTATTGTGTGAGTTCACATTTAAAACAATTATGTATCACAAACTCATTTGAAATAAAGAAATTGTTTAATAAATAAAAATTTAGAAAATGATTGCTACAGATGACATTCAAATAAGCCTCAGAATTCAATTTATTTATACACTTTGTTTCTACACAATTGAGCAATTCCTAATTCACATACATAAGTAGTTGCAAATCACAACAGCTTTTAAACAGCTTGCAGGAGAGCAGAAGAAATATTCCTCTGAGGTTTTCACAAAGATGTGTTTATCTGATTGCACAAATGAGCGTGGCAATAGATATATCATTGACATGTTAAATGTGTGTATTGTTTTATTACATCTTAAGACAGTTAAAGTATTCTTAAGTTAAAATTAATATATTTTTAATACTCTCAACCACCTCTTTAGAGTCAACAGTGAGAGTGTAGTTGAAAATGCACTGGCTTGGAGAGTCCTAAAAGGGTTATTCAGAAATGTTTCATTGAAATAAGGAAGAAATAGAAGACATTACAGTCACTTATTGTAAAGCTTCTTTTAATATTCCTCCTTTCAACACCATCATTTTTTTCTCTAATAATTCAGGCACAGCCAACCCATTTCAATCAAGCCATGAAATAAATAAGTAATAAAATGACTCTCAAAATTATGATTATCAAGCAAGGCATGATGGTGTATGCTTGTAATCTCAGTTCTTGGGAGGCTGAGACAGGAAGACTGCAAGTTTGAAGCCAGCCTCAGCAACTTAGTGCGGCTTTCCACAAATTAGAGAGACCCTGTTCCAAAATAAAAAATAAAATAGGGATGGGGGTGTAGCTCAGAGACCGAATGCCCCTGGGTTAAATCCCCAGTAACACAAACACAACACACACACACACACACACACACACACACACACACACACACACACATTATAGTAATTCCAGTGGTTTAGGATGCCAGTTATTCATGGCCAAATAAGGATGTTAGATTGGGCTAAAAGAAAGTACTTGCCTTTGGAGGTAAAGGGATAGAAAAGAGAAGCACATCAAAAGAGATATTGAGGCCACATATAAAATGATATAAGGAAAATAATAATGGAATCACCAAGATAAATCATAGTCTTTCTTTCATGATGCAGCTTAGATCTCTACCCTTGAGAAGCCTATGTTAATCCCTCAGATTAGATTGGGAGCCCTCAGACTAGTAGGCAAATGAACAGAGATCACCTGTAGGATATTATCATCATCATCATTATTATTATTATTATTATTATTATTATTTATCCTTTTAGCTGCTCATGATGACACACATCTGTTATATCAGAACTTGGGAGGCTGAGACATGAGGATCACAAGTTTGACAATAGCTCCAGCAACTGAGACCCTTAGCAAGTCAGAGAGCCCTGTTTCAAAATGAAAAATAAAAAGGGCTAGAGATATAGTTCAGAGGTAAAATGCCCCTGGATTCAATCCCCAGTACTGCAAAAAATGAAATTAACAAAAATAAAATATTTTCTTTCCTGGGCCCACATGCACATATGCACTGGGGGAACCTCTGGCTCCCTTTCCTACACTTGCCTACCTCTGACTCTAGGTTATGGTATTTGTGAGAACAAATATCAGGTCCATCCTGAGCCCTATTATCTTCCCAATGTCTAGCTCAGTGCATCATGCAGAGTTGGTCTCTATCAAATTATTTGTGGAGCCGGGTGTGGTGGTGCACACTTGTAATCCCAGCATTCGCGAGGCTGAGACCGGAGGATCCAGGTTCGTGACCAGCCTCAGCTACCTAGTGAGGCACTCCGCAACTTAGTGAGACTCGGTTTCAAAATAAAGAATAAAAAATAGGGCTGGGGGTATAGCTCGGAGGTAGAACGCCCCTGAGTTCAATCCCCAGTACCGCAAAAAAAAAAAAAAAAAAAAAAAAATTGTGGGATGAATGAACACACGAGGGCATGGTAATTATTTATTACAACATAAAATGACAAAGAATGCAAGAGAAAGATCAAGGGTTCTAAAACAAAGTGAGTAGATAAAGAGTGAAATTAAAGCATGAAAAAAAAATATATATAGGCAAAGTTGTTGTTGTTTTTTCCTATGGAACTCGATTTCTGGTGTTGTCCCCTTTGGACAAATGTTGTGGCCAGCTTAGATTTCCTTGGCCCAGCAAGGGGTGAGGGTAGATCATCTCTGGGGTGATTCATCATCAGATATGTGTCCCAGTGGAGGAAGTGGTGATTTCATGATTAAGCAGAAGGCATTTCCCCCCTGGAGAGATGCTAGGAGGTTCTGGAAGTACTGTTTTTCATTGAGAGGCAAAGTTGAGTTCTTAATCTATTGGAACATTGCTGGTTCCCTGGACTGCTGGGTAAAAGACAGCCAATATGAGTAAAAATATACAGTAACTTACATTTGTAGATCTTTTCTCGACTCATAGAGCACTGTCATATTTATCACTTTATGAGATCCTCATGGTGGCCATGTAAAGTAGACAGAGTAGAGGATTTAACAGTGGAAAAACTAAGGCTTAGAGATGAAATTCAAGTTCATGTAGCTAAAAACTGGCAAATTCAAGATGGGAACCTGATATTTTCCAGCACGAATTCTGTGTAACTGGAGTTGTGTAAATTCAGTGCTAAATAATTACTCATTTGCAAAACCCATCAATACTCTGGATTTGGATACAAAATAAAAATATAGGAATCTTCTTATCTTTTTTAAGGGTAGCTGTGGGAAGGAAAACCAGCCCAGATAAAAAGAAAAAAATCTTTCAATTGAACCTACTTATATATGCCTTAAAAATCCATCAGAGCAAGGCATTCCTCATTGTCTCAGTTAAGCCTGTGTGGTCTCAACATGGGCAGCTGCAGTAACATTTTAAAGAAAAATGCTGTGTTGCACTTCAATGTCTGATGAAGTGTATGTATTGTGTGCAGCATCTTTATGCCAGCGCACTGAGTAAGTGCTTTCCCATTCATCCAGTCTTTGCATAATGATGGATGTAGATTTCCTGAACTCTCATCTGATATTTTAGAAGCTCAGAACTACAGAGACACATCTGTCCGCCATCAAGTCTTATAATCCAAAAATCTTTCTGATGATCTAGAACAGAAGTTGCGCGTTTCCAAGTCCCAGATCTGTCCCAGTTATATCTGTATCTATCTCTAGCACTCCATTATCTCTCTCAGGTATAATGAACTTCTGACCTTTCTTGTTCTGGGTATATTAAAGAATCAGAAAATGCCTTCCTCTTATGCCCTTGAGAGGAGGAAGGAAACAGGATTGTCCAAGATATATTCTGCATCCAAGGACATGGATAGAAATGAGCCATAGAAAATGTGAGATGGTAGCTGGTGGCAGTTTTTGTGACAGGAGCAATGGGACAGGGGTTCTTCAGGAAGAGAGATGTGGTACCCAAGGGGGAGAGGCATTTCCAACTCCTGCAGATGGAAGGAATGATAAAAACTTCTGGTCAGTGGTCCCCATGGGCAGCCTATGAATCTTATATAGGAGAATTTTAATCACATCTTGACCTTTTGGCTAAGACCAAGTGTAAAAAGAAGAACTTCAACATCACATTCATTTAGACTAACTAAACATATTTGTGAGTATTTTCATATATTCTTTTTTGTTTATTTTTGCCTCAAAATACATGGAAATACTTTTGAAATAAATTAAAAATCAATTCTATTAACAGGATATTCGACTTATATTAGGATTATTGGTTATAAAATATCTCCAGTGTTTATAAAGAATATTACTATCTTCACATATAAGAGTGACAACTTTTTAGATATTATTCCCTCACTCAAAAAAGTTATGCATTCCTGCTCTCCCTAATATGTGGAAGCTAGGGAGAAAATGGGACATAAGAGGGACTCCAGATGAAGGAGAATCCTTAGGTGAACAAAGAATTTGACTTAACAGAAGGTGAAGGGGGTAAGGAAGACACCCTAATGAACATGATGTACTTTCCATGAACACATCTAAGTCAGTCACTAAACTGACCTTGAGAAGGAGGTAGGAGGAGGGAATGGGGCGGGAATTGGGGAAGGGTTAAATGAGAAATGTGTGCATGGATGTCTTTACCTGTACTAGCTTGTACCTAACAAAGATGTGTGATTACAATGCACCAAATAAGGGAAAGATGAAAAAAACAAAAGATTTGTTAAAGTTACACCCGGAGATTTTGGATCTACATAATGCGGAGCCCACTTCTATTAACCTGGCAGAAACAGCTAGGACATTTGTAGATCGGCTTCAAGCCTTGATCACTACCTGGCTCTCGTTTACCTCCTTGCTGGGAGGAGTTATTGTAGCAACAGCAATAGTTATTCTAGGTTTATGCATTCTACCACTCATTGTACGCCTTGTGATCAATGCCTATGTTAGTATATGAGCAGATTTACATGGAATAAAAATGCAACCACTGCCTCGCACAGGGCCTGGTAGTCAATGACAGGTTTGATTTTCTCAGGGCAAATCAACCTAAGACAGGGCTCGTTGAATGACTCATCGAGACCCCATGACGGGTAAGATTAAGCACCTGGTAGGAAATGACCTAAGACAGGCACAGTCCTTCGTGCATTTTAAAATAAAAATGGGGGAGTCGTGGGAGCCCAGCTGGGCCCTTTCCTCCCTGGAAGTTGCTATCTGCATATATGAGCAATTATACTGACTCATCTGCTATGGCTACATTGGCGTCTCGGAGTCTGCAGATTGCCCCTAAGATGCGTAGATGAAATACCCTCCTACTTCTTAGAAAGTAAATATATGACCCTAAAGGAGTATGGTTTTATGACTCTAGAAAGTTTGCCTTATCAGGCTATGTTAAGAATGTGGGCTATACGTGTAAAATGAAGAAGTGGTGCTATTTGTGATCTGACAATGATTGATATGTCATAAATGTCTATGTAACCCTGTTGTACTCAAGAAATGTATAAAAATCCGTGCCAAAAAAATAAATTAATTAATTTTTTAAAAAGTTATGCATTCCTGATACAGAAAAAAACCAAGGTTCACAAGCTCACCTGGCAAGTGTGGCACAAATAGAAGAAGGGTCCATAGGCCCATGTACCCTGGTGCACAGTATTGGATTTTGTCCACACTACCAGTGATAGTGAGTCACCAAAATGTAGGAGTCATGAAGAGAGTCTAGTTTTCACATAAATATATATGTCAATGTCAATCTCAGTACTCTGTATGGGGAAGGCAGAGATGGAGAGGTGGGGGGGACACCAAGTGCTGTGTGCATGTATGTCACTGTCAACATGATTTACATTATGATATGAGACTAAAATGCACCAATAAAAGCATATAAGAAGAGTTATTATATTTAAATTATAAGGCAAATATGAGTTATGTTCTCAAAAAGTTGACTTATTTTTTTTCTTTTTTTGTACAGGAGGTCAGCTTTGTTAGTTTTTGTTTGTTTGTTTGTTTGTTTTTTAAAGATGTCACTAAGTTGTTGAGGTTCTCACTAAGATGCTGAGGCTGGCCTTGAACCTGTGATTCTCTTGTCTCAGTCTCTCAAGTACCAGGGTTACAGGCATGTAACACCATGGCCGGATAACAGTTAACTCTTTAACCAGGGATTTAGACACTATTTTTCGAACTGAACTGGGAGCAAGAGAAAGATGTAAATACGTATGACAAAGTGGAGTAAAGAGACGCACCTGCCCCCACCCTTGTCCTGAAATTGGAACTGCTATGTTTTTATCTAGATAGCTGGTGGTGAGTTTATACCACAATCTCCTTGTCTACATGGTTTTGGTGTAGAGATAGCTAAGAGGGGAGCTTTGTGAGATTTGGGAAATGAAGGTGAAGCAGAAGCCTTTGTTCTCAGATCTGGTGATGAGTGAAGGTAGGGGTACCCACCAACTACCAGCTTGGCCTTGCTCCCCTGCTCCAGCTCCTCTTCCTGTTTGAAACAACGTGCTACCAGAGTGTGTCTCTGATGATGGATGGTACCAGGTAATTGGCTTCAGACTCCAGAAATCTGTAGCTGCACTGCGAGAATGCTTCCCCAGAGGCCAAAGTATCTGCAGATCTCACCATCTTCCTCTTCATATGGGTCCAGCCTCTGAGCATAAGCAAATGTGTTTGGTTTCTTGGATTTCCCTGTAAGCTCCAAACAGGAGTTCAGGTTAGTGAATATTTCTGCGGGTCTCTAATACCTCCTGTTATGGTTTGAACGCTTGTCCCATCCCAACTTTATGTTGACATTTAATTGCCGTCATAACAGCATTAGAAGGTGGCACCTTTAAGAAGTGATTGGGCCATGCAGCCTCTGCCCTCATGAACGGATTAGTGTTGTTACCAAAGGGTCAATGAGTTCCTTATAAAAGGACAAGTGTGGCCCCCTTTCTCTTTGTATGTCTTTTTCTCCCTCTCTTTCTTTTCTCCTGCCATGGGATGGCACAGCAAGAAGGCCCATTCTAGATGCCAGCTCCTTAATGCTGGACTTCCCAGGCTCCAGAAATGTGAGTAATAGATTTCTGTCCATTATATATTACCCGGTCTGTGGTATTCTGTTATAGCAGCACCAGACAGACTAGGACATGTCTCTCTCAGATCTTTATAGAAGCTTTCTGTTCATGACCACACTCTGATACTGGGTCTAAAACATGACAGAAAAGTAAACATAAAATGGAGAATATTACAAATGTGACCCATGGTGATACAAGATTATTACTGTGCTACCCGATAGGACCAAGTTAGTTCATCATCTAGTTCCTGTAACCAGTTCATTTCTTGAACTAATAACTAAAGTAACATGTACTGCTTAGGAAGTATTTGTTGTACCTAAAGATTTGTATCCTCATTCTTCTAATAATTTTACTAACCCTTTAGGGAAGGCGTCAATGACTTATGGGTGATAAAAATTCAGGCTACCAATGATGATTGAACCTGCTTAAAGTTCAAATACCTAGAAAGTGCTGGAGGCAGGTTCCTCTGACTCCTTTTGCTTTCTGGTTGTTCTACTATACCTGCATTGTAATGACAACTTGGAGGAGGGAGGCTAAGGATGGAGGACTGAAAAGAACTTGGGCTCTTTCTGATTATTGGAAACCACTGAATGTATGACATTTTGTGATGTCCTGTCTAATACCTTCTCATTATCCATAATATAATTGCATTATTTTTGTTCAAAGTTTGTATTTTGAGTTACAATTTCTGTTGCTTGCAAAGAAAGGCCTCAGAGTCAACTTTCTCTTAGGATATACTGAAAATATTGCAATTCATAGACTCTCAACAGAGAAAATGAATTAGCCTTTCCCTTTGCCTGGGTAACACATTTCTTAAACCTAATAAATTTCCTTTGATTTGGTGGTCACCCCCTAGAATTCTCTTTGAGAATTTATTCTTTCAGATATAATTACTCATTTGCTAGAAAAATCCAAGTTACTTAAAAAAAAATGATTCACAAATCCATACTGACTTGAAATAAATACTTTTTCTCCTTCTTATTAAACTTACAGACATGAGTTGTATATCTATTAGGGGGATAGAAAAGAATATAGAGGACATTCTTACGTGACTAGACATCCATTTAAGAAAATATAAATTCATATACTATACTTCTAGGCTATCAATGAATTTCTAAAATGAAGTTAACTTAGGTCTTTCTCTTTAAATCTCCAAAAATAATAGAATAGAGATGAACAAAATAAATAAGTCAGGCTTATGTCAAAACAGCCACAAATCAGAAATAGGTTAATGTTTTTTGCTGACTGCAACCTACAGCCCTAATGATGTGAGAAAGATACACACAATCTGATTCTTAATCACATTCTAAACTCAATCTCGAAAGATAAATCTTTAATGCATCTATTCACTGCTATGTCCACCAGAAACAGGCTAATCTTCAAACCTGATGGTCAATTTAAAAGATAAAAGACATTAGCATGATTTTATTTTTGTTTTTAATTTAGTTTATTTTAATGCCTGTGGTCTTCTTTGACTACACATGTAAACTTATTTATAAGATTCGAACATAAAAACACTACAGAACTGCCTTCCAGGTCCAGAAATAGGAAAAAAGAAAGAAAAAAAATGAATTTCTGTAGATCACAACAGATTTCTTCTTTGAAAAATTCTTTAAGATGCATGAAAGTGATGAAATTTTAAATCAACAAAGCTTCAGGAGTTAAGGAATTTTCACGAGAGATTACTAGTTTGTGTTACTACCTCTGACCAAGTCATGCATGAAGAAAAGATTCAAGGATACCAATGTTTATGCATGATCTGCATGCAAGGTTCACACACTGCCTTAGCCTGTTTGTTATATAACCAAATTCAAATGTTATAACCAGGATCATTGTCTTCTTTTCTCAATGGCTCACATATGCTCTTGGATCCTTATTGATCTTTCCATGTAGGCACAACATATATGAGAACATACTGGAATAAAAATAACTAAGGTGAAAAAGAAAGGCCTCCCTAATAGTTCACCCAGAATACACTTTTTAACAGAAATATTCATTGTGAACAGTATTGAGATACTACCTAAAGCTGAATATTACAATGTTGTCTGGAAGAATTGGGTAGAATGAATAATCAGGTAGAATGAAGCCAATCTCTGGAGACCTTCCTGCTCCTCTCTTCTTTTCTCCTGGGGACCTTTCCTCTTCTCAGCTGCCAGTTCTTGTCTTGCTTACTTCCCCAGAACTAGTGAAAGGATTCCCTGCCTGTTGGCTAAAGAAATCTTTCCTCCCAGGGTTATTTACATAAATAAATAACTGCTGGATAATTCAAAATGGGATTTCTCAATATGAATGTGGGTTTAGGTATTATCATGAGTAGTCGAGGGAATTGTTTTAGTAACACTTTTTGAAGAATTTGTGCCCCATTAGCCACACTTACTGGTCATTGAATAAACACAGAGCTGTGAAATAACATGTTCTTTTGAACGAGAGATGCAACATCAGCGATATTCTGTATCTGTGGTCAAGCTGATTTATTAAGGTGTGCAAGTCCTACCAGGTAGGTATATCTGTCGTTTATTTTCTGATGTATCTTAAGGGTCTAGGACAGTTCTTGTAACATAGCAGGCTCTTAGTAAATATTTGATAAGTTCATAAATAGATGAATCTATTTACTTATTTATTTATATATCTATTTATCTGTGAAGCTTAAACTAAGGGAAAGAGCCCTTAAGCTTTAAAACATTTCCCTTTTTAGGGCACATTATCTGGCATCAGCATGTCACTGGTCTAAGGACTTCAGGTCAACGAGTAGGACCTTAGACACAGAACCATAGACACTCAACCTTTGCAGTCTCTCTTACCTCTACACTAAGATCCACATATCTTCCCAGAATGCCCCCTATTATTCTAATGCAAGTAGAAGAGTTTTAGTAGTGGCTGGTTAATGTATTCCAGGGAATTGAGGTGGACCGAACCATATTGTAACCCATTAATCAATCAAATATTTAGGCAAGTTATTGACAAAATTCAAACTCTGGACTGGAAGACTCTGAATGCTATAGATGGAGGCTGGACAGATTTCACACTTAAGGCTACATACTACACTTCAACTGATTGGCAAATAATTAAAGTAATTAATGGTACATCATTGAAAAAAACACAATAACATATGAAGTGGTATGAATATTCATGTTTAAGGAATTTAAGAAGATATTTTCTTAATTTTTAGAAGGAAGGGAAAAGAAAGAAAGGGAGAAAGGGCTGGGCTGAGTATGGTGGCACACATCTTTAATCCCCGTACTTGGGAGGCTGAGACAGGAGGATCACAGGTTCCAAGTCAGCCTAAGCAACTTAGTGAAGCTCTCAACAACCTAGTGAGACCCTGTTTCCAAATGAAAGATAAAATATGGCTGGGGATATATCTTATAGGTAGAATGCCCCTGAATTCAATTCCCAGTACCCCCAAAAAAATGGGAAGAGGAAGGAAGAGAGAGAGAAAAGAGAAAGGAGAAAGGAAACAAGATACTAGATACTTACATAATTGAATTTTCAAAGTCAGTCATAGTCTTTAGGAGAATTCTACTTATAACAGGAAGTTTATGTTTATGTTTTTCCTGAATTTTTTAAATCAACAGGAGGCATTGTTTTGAGGCTAAGATTTCTAAATCTTCCGAATTCCCATATCTGCATTTTCCTACAACTCTGACCTAGCATGTGTGTGTGTGTGTGTGTGTGTGTGTATGTGTGGATGGATGTGCATGCATTTCTCCTGAACATTGTATGAGGTACTCACTTATTTACTTTGGTGTTTTATACTAAGTCTTAATCCAATAAACCTGCCAACTATGTGATCAAGAGCACCTCGGCTCTGTAACTAATGAGAAAATGAACGCAGCCATACTGGACCTAGCAGCTAGTCAAAATCAGTGACCCACAGGTACAAATCACTTAATATACGGCAAGGGAAGAAGATTTTTAGGAAGAGCAGGAAGGCTTTTCAAGGATATTGCTGAGGCTAGGGAGGAAGTAGCAGTCATTGGCAAATCGAACTCAGTGCTCAAAGATGACAGTGGTTCCTTGAGCACACTAGATAATCACCCTCATGAACTCTCTTCCATAAGACTAATAAACATGCAAGAGACATAGAACAGGATTATTACTATCCAGAGAACAAACATGCCTCTTAAGGGGTGCCCATGGACCAACTTTAACAATTTTAGCATGTTGTATGCCTTGGACACTATCTGTATACATAAATTCTGTGTACATAAAAATTGTTAGAAAACCACAGGGACACATAGGAAGAAAAAGCAGAAACTATTGTCAGATAGAGCAATAATAATATATATTTTAATAAGTAATGTAGAATCCAATATACAGTTATCACATATTTAGGTATTCTTAAAATGTTGGAGCTCCTACTATATTCTAGGCAAAGGGGCTGTTGCTAGAGAAAATGGTAAGCACAACTGCTTGTGCTTGAGGAGCATACAGTCTAAGACACGTGCATGAAGAAAAGGCATTTGTGACTGTTATTTCTGGAGATTTTCTTAAACTTTTATTGGTGCATTCTATCCTCACATCATAATATAGTTCCTAGGGATAGTGGTATACATGCACACAGCACTTGATGGGCTGTCCCCCAACTTCTTACTCGCTCCTCCCTTCCCCATATAGGATATTGAGATTGACACTGTTATTCTCAGATGTGTATACAATGCCAGTGCAAGTAATTTCTTCACACATTCTCCCTCTCCCCCACCCTTTCCCCTAGACCACCTCCTTGGCTCCAATTTCTCCTCCATTGTCTGGATTCCCTCTGGTATGGCAATTACATCCTAGCTTCTGTGTATGAGAGAAAATATACGACCCTTCACTCTCTATGACTAGTTAATCTTACTTAGCATTGTTATCTAGGTCCACCAATTTTCCTGCAAATGACATAATTTTGTTGTTTTTTATTGCTGAGTAGACATCTATTTTACGTATATCCCATAATTTTGTAATGTATTCATCTGTTGATGGAAACCGGACATGTAGGTTGGTTCAATAGTTTGGCTATTATGAATTGTGTTGCTATAAAATGGGTATGAATACATTACTGTAATATTCTGATTTCAATCCATTTGGAAAGGTACCCAGAAGTGATATAGCTGGGTCATATGGTGGATCAATTTCCAATTTTCAGAGGAATTTCCCCCCTAATCTCCATAGCTGTTGCACTAATTTGCAAATCCACCAACAGTGGAGAAGAGTTCTTATTTCCCCATATCTTCAGCAGCATTTATGGTTGTTTTACTTCTTCGTGACTGCCATTCTGATTTGGGTTAGATGGAATCTCAGTGTAGTTTTGATTTGCATCTCCCTAATTGCTAATGATGTTCAATATTTTTTTTCATGTATTTATTGTCCATTTGTATCTCTCTTTTTTTTTTTTTTGAAGTACCTATTTAGTTAAACTGCCCATTTCATGATTGGGTTATTTGTTTTCTCAGTATTAAATATTTTAAGTATTTTGCATATTCTTGATATTAGTCTGCTATCAAAAAATAGCTGGCAAAGGTTTTCTCCCATTCTGTAGGATCTCTTTAGACCTTGATGATTTTCTTTGATGAGAAGAAACTTTTTAGTTTAATGTCATTGTATTTATTAATTCTTGTTTTAATTTCCTGAGCTTTGAGGAAGTGTCTACCCATGCCTATATTTTGGATTGTTTGGCCTATGCCTTCCTCTAGTAATTTCAAAGTGTCTGGTCTAATTTCCAGGTCTTTAAACCATTTTGAGTTGACTTTTGTGCAGGGTGAGAGGTTTGGGTTTAATTCCACTTTTCTACATATGAATAGCAAGTTTTCTCAACACTATTTATTGTTTCTCCAGTGTATGTCTTTGGTGCCTTTGTTGAAAATCAATTGGCTATAAGTGTGTGGATTTATTTCTGTATCTTCTATTTTGTTCCATTGGTCTGTTTGTGTCTGTTTTTGTGCCAATATCATGCTGTTTTATTACAATAGCTCTGTAGTATAATTTAAAGTCAGAATTGTGATGCCTCCTACATGATTCTTACTGGTGAGAATCACTTTGGTTATTCTGGGTCTTTTGTTTCTCCATATGAAATTTAGGACTGAATTTTTTTAGCTCTGTGAAGAATGATATTGGTATTTTGCTTGGGATTGCATTGACCCTGTAGATTACTTTTGGTATAATGGTCATTTTGATATTTGTTCTACCTATCCAAGAGCATGGGTGATCTTTCTATCTTCTAAGGTCTCCAATTTATTTCTTTAGTGTTTTATAGTTTTCATTGTAGAGGTCTTTTAGCTCCTTGATTAGATTTATTCCTAGGTATTTTATTGTTTTTGAGGTTATTGTGAATGGAATTGTTTTCTGGATTTCACTTTCTGTGAATTCATGGTTGTCATATAGAAAAATTACTGATTTTCTGAGATTGATTTTGTACCTTGATACTTTGCTGAATTTGTTAATCAGCTCTATAAGTCTTTTGCTTGAGTTTTTGGGCATTCTAAATATAGGATCATGTCATCTGCAAACAGAGAAAATTTCAGTTCTTCTTTCTCTATTTGTATTCCTTTGATATTCTTTTCTTGCCTTATCTCTCTGGCAAGAATCTCAAGTACTCTATTAAAAGGAATGGTGATAGTGAGCATCTTTGTCTTGTTCTTTATTTTAAGGGGTATTCCTGACATTTTTCCTCATTCATTGTGATGTTGGCCTTGAGTTTATTATATATTGACTTAATGATGTTGACGTAAAGTCCTTCTACTCCTATTTTCTTCAGTTTTTTTTTTTTTAACATGAGTGGGTATTGAGTTTTTGTCGAATACTTTTTTAGAATCTATTGAGATGATAAGGTGATTTTTGCCTTAGTTCTATTTATGTGGCGAATGATGTATTGATTTGCATATGCTGAACCAGCCTTGCATCCCTGGAATAAAATCAACTTGGTCATGGTATATAATTTTGTTGATATGGTTTTGAATGCATATTGCTAGTAATTTGTTTAGAATTTTTTTGCATAAGAGATATTGATCTGTAATATTCCATTCCTGAGGGACCTATATTAAGTTTTGGAATTAAGGTGATACTGGCCTCATAGAAGGAATTTGGAAGGATTTTATCTCTTTCATCTTCATAGAATAATTTGTGAAGTATATTGAGTATAGTTCTACTGTAAATGTTTTGTAGAATTCAGATGGGAATCCATGTGGACCTGGGATTTTCTCTGATGACAGGCTCTTTATTGATGTTTCTATATCTGTGCTTGCTATTGGTCAGTTTGGGTTTTCTACATCCTCTTGATTCTATTTAGGTAGATTGTATTTCTAGAAATTTGTCAATTTATTCTGTTTTCCAATTTTTTGCAGTATATATTTTTCCAAATAGTTTCTGATGATCCTCTGGTTTTCCTTACTTTCTATGGTGATGTCTCCTATTTCATTTCTACTTTTGATAATTTGGGATGATTCCCTTTCTTTTGATTAGATTGTCTAAAGGTTTATCAATCTCGTTAATCTTTTCAAAGAACCAGGTTCTTGTTTTTGTTGTTGTTGTTTTTCGGTACTAGGGGTTGAACCCAGGGGCATTTTACCTCCGAAATACACCCCCAGCCCAGCCCTATTTTTTTTTTATTCTTTATTTTGAAACAGGTCTCACTAAATTGTGGAGGACCTCACTAAGTAGCTGAGGCTGGCCAGAAATCTGGATCCTCCCGTCTCAGCCTCCCAAATACTGGGATTACAAGTGTGGGCCACCAGTGTTTTTATTGAGAGATCATTTTTGTTTCCTGTCATTTTGAGTTATATTTTCTTTTTGATATAGTGTTATTTATCCTTTGCTTAGTTGCCCATCTGGTGGAATTCATTCCTTCCATGGTCCTGGTATTTATTTCTTTTTTCTTCTTTATGTTTTATTTCTTTAAATATTTTCTCTAGTGTTAGCTTGGCAGTCATGATTTTTTTTTTAGTTTCTGCTTGCCCTGAAGATTTTTATTTCTCCATCAATTTTGAATGACATCTTTGATGGATATAGCAGTTTGGGTTGGAACTTGTTTTCCTTAAGGGTTTGGAGTACTTCGTACCAGTCCTTCCTGGCTTTCATGCCTTGGATTAAAAAGTCTGAAGTGATTCTTATTATTTTGCCACTAAATGTCACCTGTTCTTTTGTTCTATATGTGTTTAAGTTTCTTTCCTTGGCCTCTGTGTTAGTCATTTTAATTAGTATGTGGCATGGAGTTCTTTTTTCTTATATTGTTAAAAATTCTGAATGTCTTCTATTTTGGATGTCCAACTCTTTTTATATATTTGGAAAATTCTCTGATTTTTTTTTCCTCTTAGAAGATTTCTACTGTCCTTGGTTTGTGATTCTAGATGTTCTTCAGTGTCTATTATCCACAAATTTCATATTATTCCATATGTCTTAGATGTTCTGATTATGCTTTTTTATTGTCTTCTTTATATTGTTGAGGGTACGGTCATGAACTATCTTCCAAGAGTGAGATTCTGTTTTCTATGTGGTCTAGTCTGCCAGAGGTAGTTTCTTTTGAGGTCTTTAATTCATTTATTGACTTCTTGATTTCTCTCAAAACCTCTTTTTGGTTCTTACTTAGGACCCAATTTCTTTATTCATCTATTCATATGTTTTTTTGTTTCCTGTACACTTTCCCTGCTTTTATTTCTGAGACCTTTGATCATATTGAAAATCAAAATTCCAAATTCTTCTGGTACTTTCTGCAGCACAGTGTTGGTGATCTCCCTTATTGTCCAGTTGTGGAAGTCTATTGTTTCCGTAATGGTCTTGATTTTCATGTTTTCAGAATTCTCAGGTTTATATTTATTGTTTCCTTGGCATCCTCTTTCTCTGTGTTTGAGAGTCCTTTGTTTATTTATTGTCCCTTTTTAAATTGATTTATTTTTTTATTAATTGGTGTGTTGTAATCATACAACTTTGTTAGGTACAAGCTGATAATGGCATACATGCACACATTTCTAATTTAACCCCTTCCCCAATTCCCACCCCATTCCCTCACCCTCCCTCCTTCTCAAGTTCAGTTTAGTGACTGACTTTGATATATTTGTGAAAGTACATCATGTGCATTACGGTGTTTCCCCTACCCCCCGCCTCAGTCCATCACCATCAGTTAAGTCAACTTCTTTGCTTATCTAGGGTTTCTCTTTTTTCATCTGGAGTCCCTCTTATGCCCCATCTTCTCCCTAGCATCCGCATATTATGGTGAACATATGCTTTTTTACTTTTTGTGATGGACTAATCTCACTTAACATAATGTTTTCCAGTTGCATCCATTTCCCTGCAAATAACATGATTTTGTTCTCAGCCATAAGGCTGAGTAAAATTCCATTGTGTACACATCCCATAGTTTTGTAATCCATTCATCTGTCGATGGACATCTTGGCTGTTTCCAAAGTTTGGCAATTGTGAATTGTGCAGCTATAAACATAGAAACACATGCATCAGTCTGATAGTTTGGTTTCCATTCTTTTGGGTAGATATCCAGAAGTGGTATTGCTGGATCATATGGTAGGATCATTCCCATTCGTCTGAGGATCCTCCATACTGTTTTCCACAGTGGTTGCACTAGTTTGCAATCTCACCAACAATGTATTAGGGTTCCCACTTCTCCACACCCTCGCCAGCATTTGTTGTTGTTTGTGTTTTTTATGATTGCCATTCTGGTGAAATCTCAAGGTAGTTTTCATTTGCATCTCTCTGATTGCTATTGTTCCTTTTTAATAAGGCATATACTGCAAGTATGTATTTGCTGCAACAAATCTGTTTCAGATAATCACTTTTGAGTTTGTTCCCCAGTACCTCTTTTTTTTTTTTGTGGTACTAGGGGTTGAACTCAGGGGCATACCTCTGAGCTACACTCCCAGCCCTATTTTTTTTTTTTTTTGTGGTACTAGGGATTGAACTCAGGGCATTCTACCTCCGAGCTATACCCCCCGCCCTATTTTTTATTCTTTATTTTGAAACCGGGTCTCACTAAGTTGCGGAGTGCCTCACTAGGTAGCTGAGGCTAGCTGCGAACCCGGATCCTCTGGTCTCAGCCTCCCGAATGCTGGGATTACAAGCATGCGCCACCACGCCCAGCTCCCAGCCCTATTTTTTATTCTTTATTTTGAAACAGAGTCTCACTAAGTTGTGGAGGGCCTCACTAGGTAACTGAGGTTAGCCGCGAACCTGGATCCTCTGGTCTCAGCCTCCCAAATGCTGGGATTACAAGTGTGCGCCACCACGCCCGGCTCCAGCACCTCTTTAAAAAGATATACTTTCTAGTCAGTGCAGGAAAACAGGTGTCTTTAGTTGGCTATAGCCCACCATGCTCTCCATGCCCAAACTTAGAATGGCTAGACACTTGACATCCTTTTTATAGCACCTATGGCCTGTTTTGTGGGATTTAATGCCCCACAGACATTACTTCTGCTCTTCTGGCTGTGAACTCATGAAACTCTGCAGAGCACTGACTTCCAATCTCTGTGGTCATTGGACATAAGCTCATTAGGGCCAGAAATTATTATGTTCCAAGCTTGTGGCCCAGCTGTCTGTGTTTTCATGGTCCAGGGACACTACTGCTCATCTCCTGGTTGCAATCATGTGGCGCACTTTTAGTTACTGGATTCTGAGATCACAAGATGCAAACTCCACTGGCAGAGAGAGTGTTACTTTCCCAGCTTGTGTCAACCCTTGCTGGCCCCTGGCTTCTCTGATTTCAGGGCCTAGGATATGGCAGGGAGAGATTGTAATCTTCTGAGCCTGGGGTTTGCATGGCTCAATTATATGTCCCCAGGAACACTGCTGCTCTTTGGGGTCACTGAGATCACAAGACACCTAGTTGGTCTCCACTCTTGGTGCTTGTGGCAGCACCAGGTGCAAATTTATAGCCTTCCCAGGCTGCAGCATGATTTTATGAGTGATTTCATCCCACAGACACCACTGCTAGTGATCCCATGATGATTGCTTGAGACCCTACAGAGGTGAGGAAAACTACTGACCATCAGTCCTTCCTGCTGGAGTGTCCTTAGGTTCTGTTTGCTAATCCATATTTTTGTTGTGTCCAACTACAGCCCTAATCCTACATTTGCAGAGATGATTTGAAAACTCACAGACCCAGCAGGTCTGTCCATTGCCAAGAAAGTCCCTGTAGCCACACAGGCTCCCACTGGGACAATTTGTGAATTCACAGTCTTGAAGAGTTCCACTTGGGTCCCTGCCAGAAGGCATTTTACTCCTATGGCTATAGCTGTAGCTATAGGAGTTCACTGGGCAACTTGGATGGTTGGTCTGGAGATTTCCAGTGGTCCTGATGAGTCTGGTTGTAGCCACTAGGTTCTCTGCAGAAAGGTCCTGTCATTTCTCCATCTGAGTTCAGCTGCAGTCATAGGAATTTGCTGGACAATTTGGCTGGGCAGTCTGGGGAATCACAGTCTTGAGGTATTCAAGCGTGGAAAAAAGAATGTGATTGCTTTTGATGTTGGGTTTCTGCAATCACTGGTTTGACAAGTTTCTGTTTTTTCTTTGCTGGAGTTAGTCTCTGAGAGCTGCCAGGTCCCAGCAGCCACCAGCCCTGGTGTGGACTTGCCAAGATAGCTCCCAACTCTGCTCTCCACTCACCAGATGAGACATGTGGAGCTCTTTTCAGTCCTCTACTCTGTTTTGCATCCAATTCTACCACATTTCCACTGTCTTTCTTCTCTTGAATTCTGATTGCTTTTTGTCTCTTGCCAAGAAGCAATCTTTCAACTGTTTGAGTCCTCAGTCTCAGAGCAACCAAAATGCATAGTCTTCCTCTATTCCACCATCTTTTTCTCTGTCAGTGGGGATTTAAAGGTAGATATATTTACACTGTTTTTTGTTTTTGTTTTTGTTTTTATTTTAAAGTAAAGTCAGGTTGCCTTAAGTGACATGTTTTAAGGACAATTTTCCACTGATGGTAGAACTATTGCCCAAAAAACTGGTTACCAACTAATAATAACTATGGGTGTGCCATTTGGCAGGTTTCTTCAAAAGCTGTCATATTTTGTAAAATGCCTTTCATAAACCTGAGATTTGTCTTTTCTCACTTGAGACAGCCTATCCAAGATCCATGGGAATGTATTACTCTGGTGAATGATATAAAAAAGATTGTAGATATTTTGTTAATGCCTTCTGTGTAGACTAATCAGTTGTTAAATGTCTATAAGACTACATCCACTCTTTTACTTCAGAACAGCATTCTACATTATTACATTATTATTATTATTATAAATAATTATTTATTTATTTATTTATTTATTTATTTATTTATTTATTTATTGTTGTGCTGAGAATTGAATCCAGGGGCATTGTACCTCTGAGATATACCCTCAGCCCTATTTTATTGTTTATTTTGAAACAAGGTCTCCTTAGGTTTCTAAGAGTCTCACTAGTTGCTGAGGCTGTCCTGGAACCTGTAATCCTCCTGTCTCAGCCTGCTAAGTACTGGGATTATAGGCATGCACCACCACACCCAACTATAGGGTACTTTATAATCCAGCCATACAATATTTGAATTTGTATCCCTTTACCAATGTCTTCTGCCGTCAAAGGACCATGAAATGTTCTTAATGTACCTCTGTATCAATTTGAATGTTCTTGGAAACTGCCTTTCCAATAATATTCTGGGCCCCAAAGAAGTTGTTATTTTCACCCCATGGAGCCACAGCAGACATATTTATAGTCTTAATTTTACTCCACCTATATATCAAGGGTTCATAAATATTCGGGTCTATTCTTAGGGATATGATTCATAATCAAGACAATTAAAAAATCAGAATAAAGTTGTCATTATTTTTCTTTTTACCAGATAGAAGTGTAAAATGAAAACCCATCTGTTTAAAAAATTGATACCTGGCAACTCTAGGGCTCTATCTTGAAATGAAAAATAAGTTTCATCTTGTGTGACAACTCACTCCATCAGTACCAGCCACCTGGAGTTCTGTGCTGAAAAGGCTGTTAGGTGCAGGTAAAAGTGTGTGATTCCTGATGAAGACAGTTTGTTGTGGGCCCAGAAATAATGAAGTAGCTACAGGCTTGCCAATATTTACTGACCCAGTGCCAAGCAGGACCATTTACTGGGTATGTGAACTTTGATATTTCACTTAACCTCTCAATATATTTAATGTCTTCTGTCTACAATAAGAGGGAAAACTGAGTCAGTGATTCCAATTCCTGACTCATGGACAGGAGGCATCTGATTCACTTAGGAACCAGGTTGGAAATGAAGATTCCCCTGGGCTTGCCCAGAATTACTTAATCAGAATCTCTTCAGGGTCTGAAATTTTATTTTTTAGCATAGGCATTGCAAGATATTGATGCTCAGCCAGGGTTGACAACCATTGGTTTAAATGAGCCATGAAGTCTCTTTCGGCCCAAGGATTGTTTTTCAATTAGAGTCTATAAATAATAGCAAGAGCTTAACTGAGTTTACTCATTGCCTGCACAAAAGGCCTCTCAAGAAAAGATTCCTATGAAATTCCAAAGGACCCCGCTGGAGGAGCAAATCAGATCTAAGACTGAGAAGAATCTTAATCCTTGGTAATGGAAGGACAGTGGTTTCCAGCAGGGCTTATGAAGACTTCTTGCCTGTTTTCCCTTTTAGGGCCTCTTCATTTCATGAAATCAGAGTATGCTTCTGATTTATTATCATTAAATTCATCATATTTTCTTTTTAAAAAAAATCAGATAAATACAAAGATCAGAAAACTAATATTCTTTGATTCTCTTTACCCAGAAGAAATAACACAAGAATGGGACATCAGGCAACGCCAGGGGAAAAAAATCACTCCAAATATCTCTCTTAAAGATTTAGCAATGAGATGAAAAGTAAGGATTTTCTAATATAAGATTTAGTGTATGAACCTAATGAGGGTATGAAAAATGCTGAAGGGAGCAGTTCTATGGCATTTAATAATGACAGTAGGGATTCTGACAGAATCTCCATTAGCAATCCCTAAGATAACTTAATTTCCTGATTAAACATAGGTTTCTAAATCATATTGACGTTTTAAGAGAGAAACAAATAGTGGTGCCAATTCTCTTGGGCACAGGGGGAAAAAATGTTCCTTTTTCTTTCCTACCACTGTTATACAATCTATTTTGCTAGAGTTGCATGGTTCAGAAAGTTCCTGAATATAGACATTGTAGTCTGACCAGCTTGTAAATCTGGCTCTGGAAACTAATTTTAGATAGCAAAAGAATTTTCTGTGTTGTCTTGGACAGCTCACAGCTGTATGAGGTTGAGTTCATGTGTAACGTAGTACTTGGGGGCTAAGGAGCAGCAAAGCATTGAGAAACATGGTTTTCTTGGATTAGTTTAGGGGTTGCTGCCATCCCTGTTTGTAAATAAAGTTTTATTATAATACAGCCGTGCTCTTAGTGCCCAGGGCTGCCTTTATACTATGTTTGCTTTTTGTGTTTTTCTTTTTTACTGGTGTGGTGGCTGGAATCCAGGGGTGTTCTACTTCTTAACTACACTCCCATCCCTATCTTGCTTTTTTATTTTGAACCAGGGCTTCACTAAGTTGCTAAGGGCCTCACTAAGTTGCTTAGACTGGCCTGGAACCTGCAATTTTCCTGTCTCAGTCCCCAAAACCCCGGGATTACAGGCATGTACCAGTGCCATGGCTTAGTATGTTTGTTTTTTTGGCAGAGTTGAAGAGTTGTGACAGAGATTATATGGCTCACAAGCCCAAAATATTTACTATCTGTCCCTTTCTTAAAAAAAAAAAAGAAAGAAAGAAACAAAGAAACAAAGAAACAAAGAAAGAAAGAAAGAAAAAGAAAACACTTGCCCATCAGTGAATTACAGATTCCATGATCTAATCAGTACTTTATGCAAATAAAGGGGAGCTCAGTGAGCACAGCTGCCTGCAGACTGGTGAACACTCAACAAACCAAGCAGGTGGCCCTGGTCAATACACTTCCATGCAGAATTATGAGGGGCATCCAAGACCTTGCCTCCATGAAGAGCACAGAAAACCTGAATGTTTCTGTCACTTTCTCACAAAAGTAGTCCTGCTCCTCCACTTTAAACAAAAGCTTCCATTTAACTTCAATCAAAGTTCTGTTTTCTCCCTTTCCTATAAATTTGCTTCAAGGGAAGGAACTATATGGTAAAATCTTGGGAGATAAGCAGTCATCAGCAAGTGAGGTCTTTGTTTCTTGTTTCCCGAGTCCTCTGCTTTTAGACATGATGCCATAAGAAAGCATCTGGGCTAATTCTCAGTAAGAAAATTCACTTCAGAGTAGGGTTCAAAAAAAATCAAAAGCTTATTTCCTTTCTTTTAAAAATCGATTTCAGTCTCCTATTTGCTTCAATTAGATTTGTATTTTTTATTTATTGAAACATGACGTTTAGAATCGGAACTTTTATAGAATGAAATTACTGTTATAATTTAAAAAGCAAGAGACAAAAAAGAATATATAAAGGCACATACTGTACTAAAGGGTGGAACTGTGCTTTAAAGTCCAGCCATGTGGCTTCTTATGGAAATATAATGAGTTAAAGATGAAATTCCATTTCTAGTTTGCATACATATTGCACAGATTCTGCCCAGCAAAATGGTAATTGGAGTCTTTTTTACAATAAATATTATAATTTTTAATCCTAATATTGTAAGCTATGAAATGTCTTCCATTTCCCTAACATATGTTTTTTGTCCTGTTTCTCAGTCCAAGAGACAGAAATAAAATAAACACCTTAATGAACACAATACCAATCCTCCCGAGACTCTGTTCCTATCTTATGGATACAACATGGACCAAGGATTTCGAAGATTCTCCCTAGAGAGCAAAAATCTGCCTTACTTCTCAATCCAATGTGGTATGCAGAAGTAGTCAGTCTGGTTTGTTGCTAAATTGCTGTAGCCTCCTAGTACGTTTCAATTTGCAATTATAAATGTATTTGTGAAGTGTAAGTGGGTTACTTTTCCCCTTTAGAGATGATAGTAAAGCACTCCAAGATGGCAGTTAAGGGTGGGGTTCAGACACTGGGAGGTTGATCATGAAAACATGGCTCTCTGTTGGTCTTTTTGTTGTCGTTAATTGCAAAAACATGAAGAGGAACTCCTGTTAAGAAATTATATTAGAAACAAAATATTTTGCATGTTTCTCCCTAGTGATTGCAGACATATCATAAGAGGAAACGAGACTTTGGAGGAAAGGATTTTCAGGCTTTGGGTGTTCCAGTGGTTAATTGTCTCCAACTTGACCGGTCAATGTGTGGATTTATCATATGACCATTTATTTCTTTTGTCAGTGCAAACATCCTAACTGTCATACATTCCAGGGAGGGGGAAAATCTGCAGAGATCTGCATAAACTCATCACAGCTGCTCTACCATCTGACAACCTGATGGTCATGGGGGACCTCAATGCACGTGTTGGTGGTAGTGCCAAAATGTGCATGAAAATTATTGGACCACAGAGGATTAGTCTCTTCCTGCATGGTGAACAGGCCAAGCAACAATGTGTAATCACAGACAGCAGCTTCAATCATATATGTTAGGAGAAAAATATTATGGATATGCCATAAATCAAACCCAGCAACATCTTACCCATTCTGCCATTGTTTCTCAGCAGAATGCCAAAGATGTTGACAATCTGAATGGATCTGAGATCATTATCCAATATGCTTCAAATCATAAGAGCAGAAGGGTGGGCATAGTGTAGTGCTTCTGAGGTTGATATTTTAATAAAATCAAATCACAGCAAATCATGATAGCAATAAGTAATTTTTCATTTGCATTTTCAGCAACCATTACAGAATAGGAGACTGGTAAGTTCGGTGTAAATCATCTTTTACATTTATTTGCCTATAAACATACCAAACTTTAAACTGTACTTTAGTATTTTCCAGTATATAACATTTCTTTTATCTGCTGGTTTCACAAGTCTGAAATACTGTAATTCTGGTCACTCCATGCAAGTTCCACCTCTTGAAATCTCCACAATTTTTTAAAGCTCAATTCAAGCTTCCCTCACTCTTTACAGTTTGCCCTTCCAAGAGTAAATTGAAATTGTCTCTTTTCCATCAGAAGCCCGTAGCATATTTTTGGTAAATACTAAAAATTTTAAAGTACTTAGTGGGGTTGAGAGTGTAGCTTAGTGCTAAAGCACTTGCTTTGGAAGAATAGAGCCTTGTGTTCAATCCCTAGTACTGCAAAAATAAATTAAATATAAAAATAAATATGGACTTTTATTATAGATAATTATGTGTATTTCTTAATCTCAGGTATATTTTTATTTTTCAAGAGCAAATGTATTTTACATAGTAAGTTCTCAGCTAATTCCCTTGAATCAAAGATCAGTTAGCTTAGATCTGATACAGATTTGGACAGTCTATTGTACTTTCTAAATTCCCTATAAACTATATTTTCTGACCTCAACTTGATTATGTCCTTCCTTGATATTTAGAGAACCAGTGTCCAGAGTATCTGTACAGAAGAGGTCAAGAACAGACTTCTGCTCTGATTTGTCAAAGAAGATGTGGGCTAGCTACAGTCTCCATGGTTAAAGATAGTAGCCCATCCACTTTATGCCTCTTTGTAAACACTGGTTTTCTGAAATACTGTATATCAACTCTTTCAATGATGTGAAATGAATATCAACAATACCCTTTCTCTGATTTGCTAGTTCTTCTGTACACTTTTCCCAATGATCTTGTTTTCTTAGAGGAGATCCTATCTACCAATTAAAATTCAAGTGTTTCATACTCTAAAATGCTAACAGAGTTAATCCTGTTAAGAAATTCATGAGCTGGGAAAAATTAAAGTCTGTAATAAGTTTCTGATGACATAAAGGTAATAAGTCTAAGAAAAGTGGTATTGTATGAAATAAAATGAGTTCTGTGAAGTCATGCCATGGGTTCTGGCCTGAGCTTACTGTGTGAAAGGTTAGTAAACCCTTCCCTAATCAGCTTCCTTGTCGCTCATACATTCCTCCCATAGAAGATTATGTATGGATTTATTTATAAAGGTCATATAGAGTATTCTGATCTAGTAGCGATATGTTTTATATAAAAATTAGGCAGACTCAAGTGAATGTGTTTAAGCTGTTCTGAGGGCAGGTCAAAATTGGTGCTGAAAAGAAAAAAGAAAAAACAAACAAAAAAAAATCCTTAGTTTCCAAATCATTAAAATAGACTCCTTTCACTTCTTTTCTTTTTCTTCTGAGTCTACCTGGGACAATAAGAAAAGACTTATTTGCTTTTGAATGTTCCATTTGAGATTTAAGGAAACATAGCTTCCTCTCCCGCAAAGGTAGACATGGCTTGGATGGCTGCTAAAATAAACAGTGCACAATATGTGGCAAGACCGTGGCATGTTCTTTTTTCTGGGTGCCAAGATTTTAAAGGATAACTTCACTTTTATCCCTAACAATTCTGGGATCTTGGTTTTGTAAATCTCTGAATATTAGATTTTTTTTTCCACGTGGTCAACACTGTTAATGATCAGACTGAGGAGGGGGAAGAAATAACCACCTTTGGAAAATTCCAAAGTCACAAGGCAAAATTTTCAATAGAGATTATTAAAGATTTTCCTTCTCAAGTGAAAGGTGTAAAGAACGGGGAGGTGGAGCTTATTCTCCAGAGAGAAAGAAGTCGCTATCCCTGGAGAGGCCCCCTCCTCAGGAACTGCATCCTCAGGACACATCTTGCTCCCATTACTGCTCTTTTCAACTTTTGCTGACAGCTAAAGTTCAGAGGTTGCCATGTTTCCCTTGTAGTTGATGTTAGTTCAACATTAGACACTAAAGGTGGAGCAAGCACAGAAATTAGTGCGTAGGGATAGGAGAAGAACTTTGGAAGCCAAAAATAACATGTGTTTTACACTCGGGGCAAGTATATAAATTAAAAAATGGAAAAAGTGGGCAAAAGTGAGATAATTGGCTAATATAAATACCTGTCAAACCTGACTTTCTCGGTGTGATTCTGAGTTGAGAAACAAATAAAAATGCTCACCACCACCCTCAATCCACACTCTACCTCTTTAAGAAAACCTCAGGGTCCTTTTATGAGTTTTGGCTCAAGGAAACTGGCATATAAGTGGAAAGGAGTTAAGAAACCTTCTTAACTATTTTATGCCAAAATTTTGCGTCTAGGAAGAACTGAGAAAAACAGTATTGACACTTATTTTGAATTAAGTGCAAGCAGTTGATGAGGTTCTAGAAATAATTAATATGTTGTCATTTAATTTTTTTTGAAAGTCATGTGGAATCTGCTCCCTGGGCTTAATGGATCAGTTTGTGTTCAAAGCAGTAAATGATGATAAGGTCATAACTGATTGAATTTAAATTGTTTTTACAGTTGATACTCCAGAATTAAACCAAAATCTTTAGATATAGCAAACAGGTTTGATACATGACAGCACATGTATCTATATTCAGGTGTTGAAAATGAGTCAAAAAGTTACATCAGATCTTCTTATCTTCGTGAGGATATTTTGAAAGCTCTTTGTCCTCATTTATTAGGTTTTGTTGGAAAAACCTATATGAATTGTAATTCATTTACATTTTATAATACACAGAATTAATGGGAAATGTCTTTTCTAATTAATCTTAGAAAATATATATTAGGTCTAAGAAAATCATATTCCCTTTAAAGAGCCAAGGCATTTTAATTTTTGTTTAAAGGAAATTTTCTTATTAAGTTATGTGAGTGGATCTGTGGACTATGGACTCCAAAATAACAGAGACAGCCAAACTTCTGTATGCAAAAAGAAAACAGAGACTTGGTAGGAACTTGAAAAGGAACTATTGGAGAAAGAGGAGAACCAAAGAATATGGTGGTGTCTGAGCTCTGTTTCAAAAAAGACAGAGACAGAGACTAGTGAGAAATCCCCAGAAGTAGAGGCCAAAATGCACTGAATAGGGATGTGGCAGGTAGCATTTCAGCTTTCTATAACAAGTGAATCACATGTGTGCTCTTACTACAAATTCTGTATGTGAAGGCAGACTGACTGAAGAGACCAGGAGCAAAAGCTGAAATAGCCTGAGACAGAGTTCAACGGATTCAGGAAATAGGAGCTCTTGATCATATGAGTCTCCAGGATTTCAAAGAAGCCTTGGGGACAGTATTTTATTTTCCTATTGTATATAGGATAGGAGTTTTATATGAATTTTGTATAAGGTTTACGGACTGGGATGGCTTCATCTGAAACTTAGGTGGTTTGGAATAGGATGTTTCTATTTCCTCCCTTACATATTGTAAGAATAGCCAAGAGACTCCAGTCTTGATGGAGATAGAACATCTGACATTTGACCAGAGTAAAACTAATACATAAGTTGTATAAAAGCTCATAAAAATAAATTGGGATAACACAGTAATCAGAATATATATCCAATCATCTTTCCAAAATTGGTAATTAGGTAATTAGGCATAGTTTGACACTAATAAAATTAACTCAACTTTGCATGCCTTATGTATATTCTTTTTTATCCCTAAGAACAAGACTTCCTAAATGTTTGAAGATTGTTTTAAATGCCCTCAAAACCTTGGTACTATAAAAAAGCAAATAAATAAAATAGTTAAATAAAATGTGTTATTTCACCTCAGAAAGGTTTTTTGTTTTTGTTTTTTTTTTTTTGTCTTCTAGAAGACAAAAAAAAAAAACTTACAAAAACATGCCTGTATGGAGCTTATGAGGACATTTCCAAGATGAGAGTACCTAGAATTGCCTGGCTTCCTTCATGTTCCCTCTTTAAGAGGACTTTCAAAGAAGTTCTGGGAAATAAGTGAACCTGACAATATGTTTGTTAGTAGCCTCAGAGACTATGCTTCCCTTAAGAAAAATCTGGCAAAAATTTGGTCCAATTTTAACTAGCCAAAGAACAGTACAAAATAGTCAAAAGGTATCTGAGACTAAAAGGTATCCGTGAGACATTTCTTGAAATTAATTTCTAATTTGTTTTTGGCACTCTCTTTCTCTAAATTAGCCCATGCTTCATAACAATTGAGGCAAAGAGTATTTTTAATCTAACACAAACTAGCATATTTTACATCTTTTACAATCTTATAAAGAGGTGGAATTATTATTTCCTTACAGTATGCATGCTAATTGATTTTTGAACCAGAATTATAGAATTGTGTTGAAAATTCTGTTCTATGCTATTCAATTACAGAGTAGACTAGACTGCCTAAGAAATTATGCTGGCTACTACAAAGGCTGAAAGCCTTTTTGAGGTAAGATCCATAAAAAATAATCCCATTGTTCAATTCTGGGAAGAAAAATTGGAGGGTATGTTTCACCTAACTGAAATCCTCACTAGTAGAAGCAGGTCCAATTTTAGAATGAGACAGGCAGCTTTGAGAATAAAGCTAATTTGAAATCTCAACATATGTCTATAGTCCTTCATTTAGACTTAAGCCTTAATTTTGATTTAAGCCAAGAGTTATATGTAATAACATGTAAATAAAATCTGAAAGATACTTGATTAACTGGGAAAGTCAGGAAGCATCTTCATGCAAAAATCACCTTAGTATTTTGTCTTAATTATGATATAATGCTGAATTAATCTGAACTGATTTGCTTTAAATCCTTTCTAAGCTAATGTGATCTAGCTATGAATAAATAAACAAACATTTCCTGGTTGAATGACAATATTTCTATGCTTACATTCATTTTTATCACATTAACTGCATTATTATTTAATAAAATAATGCATAAAGGATGGCATACATCTAAAAGAAAAATGTGCCTTGGGAATCTAATTTTAAATCAGTCTTGAAGTACTTCCAACCCAGAACTGGTTGAAATTTTCCTTGTAACAGGGAGGGGGGGATGATCTAAGATTTTACTTGACATGGCCTTTTGTGTTCATTATCAAACACTCTCAAGGTACAATTTTTTTTCATAATAATTATCACAATTACAGTTAAATTTATATAATTAGTTAGGAACTAATGTGTTTAATTACAACCTTCTAAAATTTAAAAGTCCATGAAAATGGGTCATAAGTATATACTAAAAGAATGAACGTTTGCATTATTGAATATTTATTCTGATATTTCCTAGTTCTTCAAAATGTTTCCAACTTATTAGAAGTTATTAACAAATAGAACCTAAATCATGAAGAAAGCAAATTCAAAAAATTGAGTTCAATTCTGTTTTTTCATTCCCTACTCCATTCATAAAATTGAGATATTTTTGTCTGTTTGCTAGAATTTTTTTTAGTCAAAGCCAACACAAAACATTCTTTCAGGCCATTTGGCTCTTTAGCCATTGTGTTTCCTTGAATATTTTTTACTCCACTCTGTATTGAGCCTTGTTAGTTTTCAGAGAGTATGTAACATTACGCATGAAACAGTACTCAGTTATAGCTATTCAATTATTTGAAATTATTTTTCTTGTCAGAAAAAGATATCTTAGTATATACACTATAAGGTACTTTTCTTACTTGTGAAACATATAATTAATATTTAATTCATAGAAATTATCATCAATTACAAAGCCATTTTTATATGATATTTATTTTGCTGAAGAGAGTTATGACCTAACATTTAATTACTTTTGCTATTAAACAGTTAGCACTTCCACAAATGACTTGTGAAGAGACCACTTGTTTTTGCAACTGATAAATATAATTGTAATATAAAGAATAATTGATTAATCCTTCAAGTTTATATTTAAGATAAAAGAGATATAATTGTCATAAAGTTTCAAGTATTTATAATAACTTTATAAAAATTACCTCTGATCATACATTTTTTTTACTTTATAAGATGTGTTAGTAAATTCTCCAATATCTTCTTGACCATAGAGGCAAAAATAAATCTTAATACTTATGTTATTATTGCAAATATGGTATCTTCTTCATAAACATCTTATTTTCTGGAAATTTTCAAGATCAATACTGCATTTGATATTCATATCACAGAAATATTGAAAGCATTTAATCTTACCTTATCGAACATTTTACAGCAACAACAAAATAAAGGCTTTTGGATAAAGAAACAGGTGTGTTTTTTTAAACTGAGTAGAAATATAACAGCCTATAACAGTAGCAAATTTTATTTAATAATTACTTTTAAATATATAACACATTTATATTATTGTAATCAATCATGTACTAAAATTGGTTGCAATGAAAGGTAAGTCCAGAATAACATTTTAAAAGTAAATTAGAACCTTGTAGTTATAAGAAATATTGTAAAGTCAGAAGAAATACTTTTAAAATTAAAAATGCATCAATAAAATACTTCAAGAATTAGATTATTTAAAATTATCTCTGAGGGAATTGGAATGGGAATATGGGCCCAATAAGTAAAAAGAGTGATATAAAATTTTTGACTGTTGAAAAAGAGATCTTTAATATGGCTTTTAATACCAAGTGCTGTGTCCATATATGTCACTGTCAACATGATTTACATTATGATGTGAGACTATAATGCACTAATAAAACCACATTAAAAATGCATGATAGGTATCAAGTAACTATGGTGCTTAGATTTTGTTGGATACCTTTTGTCTTGGTACTGGGGATTGAACCCAGGGGCATTTTACCTCTGAGCTACACTTAGCCCAATTTTTCATTATTTATTTATGTAATCTTTATTTTGAAACATGGCATTGCTTAGTTGTTGAGTGCCTCACTAAGTTACTGAGACTGGCCAGAAACCTGCAATCTTCCCATCTTAGCCTCCCAAGTACTGGGATTAGAAGCTTGTATCACCATGCCTGGCTGTTGGACACCTTTTAAAACATAGTGTAGCAGTTTTTTTTTTTAGGAACATCAATATTATGATAAAGTGGAACTACAACTTTTACAGCTAACTTAATTGCAATTTTCGTAACTAATTTAACTGAAGATGAACAGTTTTATATGTCATAAAATTTAAAAACATGTAAAGAGGCCAGACATACTGGCACATATCTGTCATCCAGGTACTTGGGAAGCTGAGACAGGAGGATCACAGATTCGTGGCCAGCCTTAGCAACTTAGCTTATTTTGACCCTGTTTCAAAATAAAAAATAAAATAAATGGCTGGGTGTGCAGGAATGCCCTGGGTTCAATCCCTAGAACAATAACAACAAAAGCAACACAACAACAATAACAAAAAAACCCACACACATGTAACCTTTAAGGAGATGGTTTCCATTTAATATATGTGATAATCAATATCCCCCTATCTAGTACATGGAACTGAATACCATTCTCCCCCTACCTCCATTTAGTGTGGGCTACAGTTAGCACTGACTTCAAAAGAATAAAGTATGAAAGGGACAGATAACTTTTTAATGGAGAAGTCTAGCAAACACTATCTTAACCAACTGATGAAGATTAATATTAGCACGGGTGTCATATCAACACCAAGGACACTATTGGGGTGCCATATTGATACCAAGAACCCCATGATTTGATATGACAGAAAAGATAGCTCACGTTTTTGATATTCTTACCCAAAACCCATAAATTCAAGCAAATCATGAGAAACCCATTGGACAATTCAGAGCATTTTACAGGATCCCTGGCCAGTATTCCTCAACATAATCCAAATTGTGGCAAAGGGGAGATGGATAAAATGTCACACGCCACAAGGAGACAGGGAGGCATGGCAACTAAACACAATGTGGAAGCCTGCTTGGTATCCACAAAAAATGGAACAGTAATTAAAAAATAGGTGAAACCCAAATAAGGTCTAGAGTTGAGTTTTAAATATATGTGAAGGATTCAAAGGGTTTTTAAAAACCTTAGAGCAGTTTCAAAGGCAAAAAGTTTGAAGACAGTTGGCCAGATATAACATCTCACAAGTGTGTAAGTATGTATGACTTAAGTACCATGTAGCTTTTCATAGAGACTCTTGGAAATAGCCTACACCCTTCCCAGTATTGTAACAGATTAAATAAATTATGGCATAATTGGTCAATGAATATTATATATCAGTTAACAAGAATGAACTAAAATCATCAACAGGGTTAAATAGAAAATAATGTTTACTAAGTAAAGCAAGTAGTCAAATCATATGTGTAATGTGATGCAGTTTAAAGTGAAAACACACTCAAAATAATTCTATGAATTTTCTGTAGATTACATACATAGTTAGAAAAAATGCATACATGGGAATATTACATATCTACTTCAAGTTAGTGGTTCATTTTCAGTAGTGGGATACAGAATTCAATTAAGGAGAGGTATATGGAGAATTTGAATTTATCTATAACATTTTATTTAAAATAATCTTCATCAAATGTTGCAAAGAGCACAGGTCAAAACTTTCTCAACAGGACCTCAAAAGCACAAGCAACCCAAAGGAAGATCAATATATGGGATTACAATAAACTAAAGAGCTTCTGTGCAGCAAAGGAAACTATCAAGAACCTCAACAGAGAACCCACAGAGTGGGAGAAAATCTTTGCCAGCTACTCATCTGACAGAGGACTCATATCTAGGATATACAC
>PVLC010001223.1:96625-152004 GCA_004027655.1 Graphiurus murinus | reverse complement strand
CCAAACCAGGACTAGAGAAAATACTTAAAGAGATTAACTACAAAGAAGAACTAACAAACAAACGTCAGAACCAGAGAAACAATAATTTCCAGGAAGCAAACAACTAAGCAAAGAAGAACAAACACTACTGCAAACAGAAGTCAAAACCCAAAATGTTAGGAATTAAAAATCAAAATAAAAAAAATAGGGGTGAGAGTGTAGCTTGGAGGTAGAATGCGCCTGGGTTCAATCCCCAGTACTCCAATGAGAGAAAGAGAGAGAGAGAGAGAGAGAGAGAGAGAGAGAGAGAGAGAGAGAGAAAGAATGGATGAATGAATGAATGAATGTGAATGAATATACCAATTCTTCACCTACTTTTCAAAAAAATAAAGGGGAAGGAGCACTTCCCAACTTATTCAATGTGCTAGTATTACCCAAATACAAAAACCAGTTAAACATACTGCATAACCAATGGCTCTTATAAATTTGGAGGCAAAATTTCTCAATGAAATACTAGTAAACCAAATCAAGCAACATATAAAAAGAATTATATACTGTGATCAAGTGGGATTTATCCTAAGAATGCAAGGTTGGTTCAACATCTGAAGAGCAATTACCACGAATTAACATATCAACAGAATAAAAAACAAAACTCATCCTGACACACCAAAAACATCTGACAAAAGCCAACATCTTGTTGTGATAAAAACACTTAACAAACTAGGATTAGAAGGGAAATTCCTCAACCAGATTAAAAAACCATATAGGAAACCTCAGTAGCTAATTAATGTCATATTTAATGGTGAAATACTGGATGCTTTTCCCTAAGATAGAAGCAAGATGAGGATGTCTGTTCTTGCCACTTCTATTCAACACTACCTTGGAAGTTCTAGTCAAGACAGGTAAGAAAAAGAAATAAGACAACCAGATTTGGGGGAGTAAAACTGACTATTTGGAGATTCCATGATCTTGTCTATACAAAATCCTAAGGAATCTACTAAAAAAAAGTTCAGAGAACTAATAAACATCTTAAGCAAGATTTTAAGATATAAGATCAAAAACCAACAGTATTTCTATATACTTGGAATGAACAACCAAAAAATAAAATAAGAAAATTCCATTTACAGTGAGCAGCAAAAAGACAAAATATTATGGAATAAATTGAACAAGAGAAGTATAAAATTTGTGCTCTGAAAACTGTAAGACTTTATTAAAAGAAATTAAAGAGGACCTAAATAAATGGGAAAACATAATATGCTCATGGATTAGAATACTTAACATTGTTTAAATGACAATGACTCCCAACTGATCTACCCATTCAAAGCAATTCCTATCTGAATTCTAGTGGTCTTCGCCATAAAAATTGAGGAGCTACCCAGACATGGTGGTGCATGCTTGTAATCCCAGTACTTGGGAGGCTGAGACAGGAAGATAGCAGGTTCGTGGCTAGTCTCAGCTACTCAGTGAGGTCCTCCACAACTTAGTGAGACCCTGTTTCAAATGAAGAATAAAAAATAGGGCTGGGGGTGTAGCTTGGAGGTAGAATGCCCCTGGGTTCAGCCCCTAGTACCGCCAAAAAAAAAAAAAAAAAAAAAAAATTGATGAGCTGATTATAAAATTCATATGGAATTGGAAGTCATTCTGAATAGCCAAAATAAAACAAAGTAGAAGGCTCATACTTCCCAATTTCAAAACTCAATATATACCCATGATAATCAAAATAGTGTGGTACTAGCCCAAGGAAAGATTTATACATTAATGGAATAGAGTGAGAATCAACAGACTCAGACATCTATGGTCAGGTGATTTTTGTCAGGACACTAAGATCATCCTATAAGGAAACAATAAGTCTTTTAAACAAATGTTGCTGGGACAATTGGACAGCTATGTACACAAAAATGAAGTTGGCCCTTACTTTACACTACATACAAAAATTAAGTCAAAACTGGGCAAAGATAAGCCAGGCATGGTAGCACATGGAGGCTGAAACAGGAGGATCACAGGTTCACAGGCAGCCTCAGCTACTTAGCAAGGTCCTCCATAACTTAGTGAGACCCTTGTTTCAAAATAAAAAATAAAACAGGGCTGGAGGTATAGCTCAGAGATCGAATGACACTTGGTTCAATCCTCAGTACTACTACCACCAAAAAAAAAATTGGTCAATGATCTGAATATAAAAACTAAAACTATAAAACTCTTAGAGGAGAACATAGGAATATTAAATTGTGTCTTTGCATTTAGTAAAGAGGTATTATATATAAATATATAACAAAAAAAGCCTAAACAACAACAGCAAAAATAGATAAATTGGACTCATCAAAATTTAAAACTTTGGTGCTTCAAATATGGTCATAAAGAATGTAAAAATACGACCCACAGAATAGGAGAAAACATTTGCAAGTCATATACTGATAAGTGGCATATATACATACAACTAAAAAGAACTGATACAACTCAATATTTAAAAAAATAATCTAAACAAAAACAAAGGTTTTAGTTAGAAGGAATAAGTTCAAGAGATCTATCAGACAACATGGTAACTAGAGTTAATAATAATATATTGTATTCTTGAGAAATGCTAGCACAGTGGATGTAAACTGTTGTCATTGCAAAAATCATTATTATGTAAGGTAATACATATGTTAGATTTAATCATCCTACAATGTGCATATACTTCAAAATGTCATCTTGAATATAATACAATTTTATGTCAATTTTTTAAAAATGTTTTTAAATTTTATAAAAGAATTAAAACCACCAATAAAACACAGTATTATTTAAGTTCTAAAACAAAAATTAGAAAAGGTTCTGAATAGGCATTTATCCAAGGAATATTCACAAATGGCCAAAAAGCATATGAAAAGATACTCAACATCATTAGTCATCAGGGAAATACAAATGAAAGAAACACAAATGAAAACCAGAATGAGATCTAACTTCATACCCTCTAGGATCTCTAAAATTAAAAATCAATGAAATATAACAAGATGAGAATAAATAAGAACCTCTAAACACTGCTGATGGGAATGTAAAATGCTGCTTCCATTTTAGAAAACAGCCTGCAGTTCCTCAAACAATTAAACAAAGAGTTACCATAATAATTCTACTCTAGATATATACTGATGAGAAATAAGTAAATATGTTCAGAAAAACTTGTACATGAAAGTCTATGGAAGCATTATTCATAATAGCCAATGAGTAGAAATAACTAAAGGTCTATCAACTGATGAACAAAGAGAAAAAAATGTGGTATATCCACACAATGGAAATTATTCAACCATCAAAAAGAATTAAGTTCTAATATATGCTACAACATGAATGAACTTGGAAAACATTATCCTAAGTAAAAGAAACCAGTTACAAAAGACCACAGATGATATGATTCCATTCATATGAAATGTTCAGAACAGAGAAGTTTATAGAGAAAGAAAGTAGATCAGTGGTTGTATTAGTCAGCTTTCTGTCACTATAATGAAGTAACTGAGGCAAATGAACTTATAAAGAAAAGATTTTTTTATGGCACATTATTTTGGAGGTTCCAGTCCATGACCAAGTGGCCTCAGTGCTTTGATCATATCCTGAGGCAAGAAATCATGACACATGCTGCCACAGAGAAAACCATTCACTTCATGAGCCAGAAAGAAGGGCAAGAGAAGAAGAGACGGGTATCCCACAATCTTCTTTGAGGATATGATGCCAATGATCTAAGGCCCTTACATACATAAGGCCCCATCTCCTAAAGGTTTCATCACCTCCAAATAGTACCACACTGGAGACAAAGCCCTTAACACATGAACCTTTTGAGGATACTCATCTAAATCATAGCTGTAGATGCTTAGGAATGGGAGTGGGGAAGAGATGAGGGAGTAGAGAATGCTAGCTAAATGACACAAGGTTTCTTTTTGAGATAATGAAAATGTTTTTAAATTGACAATGGTGATAGTTGAACTTATCTGTGAATATATTAGCAATTACTGAATTGTACATTTAAAATGGGTAAATTATATAGCATATGAATTATATCTCAATAAAACTGTTATTTAGATAAAATAAATGAACTTAAAGACTTCCAAAAGCAACTAAATTAAAAATGACCCAAAATGTCTATCAATTCTAAAATTGAAAAATATTATGTAACTATGTAATGTGACAATGAAAAGGAATAAACCACTGTTATATAATAAATGAATAAACCTATAAAATAATCTTGAGGGGGAAACGCAACTGACTGAAGAACACACATAAGAGCATTCTATCTACATAAAGGAGCTATCATGCAAAATAGTGAGGGGATTATTAACAGAACTCAAGACTGTGAATATTTCTGGAGGGGGAGATAAGAGATATAAAGAGGAGGGGCAAATAGGGGGCTTCAGATGGACTAAAAATGTGTTTCAAGCTGAGTGGTGTGGACACTGCTCATTTAATCATTACTATTTAAGTTTTCTCTATGGTATATATTTTCAAATGTTTTTAAATGTATAGATAACATTTGGTTTTAGTCTAGAAAGCACATCATTGTTTTCCATATCCTCTATAGCCCTTATGGGAGTGTCTTTACTGAAGGGTCATTTGTGTGTATAAAATCATTTAAGTAGTTACACAAATAGGTACAGTATAAAGAAGGCTATATATTAAGTGTCTTAGTAGAAATACAAAGAAAGTGTTAGGGAAATACAGAAAAGGGTAAAATTAATTCCAACCTGAAACACCTAAGAGAATTTCATGGATGGAATTTGAGACCCTGAAGGATAGGTAAGATTGTGATAGAGGATGAAGAAGGGATATTCGAAAGAAGAAAACAATCTGAGCAATAATAAGAATTGTTATCATTAAATATGTAGTAGTTATAAAAAAAGAACAATAGACATTTATTGATTGCATACTCTGGGCCAAGCACTATTGTATTTTTAACATTTTACACAATTTGATCTTTAAAAAAAATACCCTATAGATACTATTGTTATCACCACTTCAAGGATGAAGAGATAGGAGATTAAGTAATTTAAGCACAGTCACCATAGTAGTAAAGAATAAAAGTGTCATTTAACCCCTGGCTCCACAGCTTGAGCTCTTAACTAAAAAAGAAGTAGGAAAGACTCCACACATGTTCAAAGAACCAATATTCCAATTTACCTGGCTTATAGCAATTATTGGGATCTAAGAATACTTGGTATGAAGGGAAAGGCACTTGAATGGAAGTCACTAGAAAGAGGAGCAACAATTTCATGGTAAATAAGAGCAGATCAAGAGAAGATTCAAATGAGGCTACCCTGAAAAATTAAATATTAAAAATGGATTTAGATGTATTTAATAAATTACAGAATATAATTATAATTTGTGCTAATTCTTATTAAAATGAAGAATAAGTAAGCCATTGATTATATATGTAATTTTTAAAATTATAGAGTTCCATAATGAATGGCACTAAATGTATAATATAAAAATAACTAAAGAGATGCAAATTTTGAATGTTTAAAGGATGAATATCATGTCTTGGGTAGGAAAGGGAGTGTCAAAAGATTATTCTAGAAAATAGGTGGAAGCTACCTCATGAAAGTCTTAACATAAGTCTCAAAGAAAAAAGACTGGCAAAAGGGAAACACTGATGGGAATAAAAAAATAGAAGAAACATTCCAGAAACAGTCAACAGGAATTAATGACAGTTTAAATAGGGTATGTGACAGAAAAAGAAATTAAAATTTGTGCCCAAGAGAACTGTTAGTCCATCAATAAAAGAGAAAATTATAAAACAACAACACAACACATACACACACACAGACACACACACACAGACACACACACACACAAAGCAAAGCAAAAGGTTTGGACCCATAGCAAGGAGTTAAAATTGGCTGAACATGAAGCATCTTTCACTGGAAAGTCAGGCTTAGTGATGCCCTCCTGTAATCTCAGTACTTGGGAGGCTGAGACAGGAAGATTGCAGATTTGAGGAGAGCCTCAGCAAGTAGTGAACTCTCATCAACCTAGTGAGACCCTGTTTCAAAATAAAAATAAAAAATAGGGCTAGGGGTATAGCTTGGAGGTAGAATGCCCCTGGGTTAAATTGCCATTACCCCCCCACCCCCACCCACCCCCCGCCAAATTGGAGACTAGTACAAGACATTTAAACCAGGACTCTATAGGGAATTTTAACTATGTAATCTTATAACTAACACAGATGCAAAAGATGGAAATTCCAGAAGTGAATGAAGAGATCAAGAAAAGGAGAAAACAAGAGCCGGGCGTGGTGGCGCACGCTTGTAATCCCAGCATTCGGGAGGCTGAGACCAGAGGATCCCAGTTCGCGGCCAGCCTCAGCTACCTAGTGAGACACTCCACAACTTAGTGAGACTCGGTTTCAAAATAAAGAATAAAAAATAGGGCTGGGGGTATAGCTCGGAGGTAGAATGCCCCTGAGTTCAACCCCCAGTACCACAAAAAAAAAAAGAAGAAAAAAAAAAGAAAGAAAAGGAGAAAACAATACAAAGAAAACAAAATGGATGAGAAAAAATATCTAGCATTGTTGTCTAAGTTTAGAGCAAGGAGGAAGTGCAAAGATGCACAGAAAGAATAGTTAACAAAATTAGAATTCAGACTATCTAAAGGAGGTAGGAGAAACTCCAGTATATGAAACTAAAAAGGAGTCTAAATAAAAGCTAGAGTTTAGAAGAGACTGCTAGGTTAAATATAAAGTAGTCATTGGACATTGTTTTAAAAACCTTTGATGCCACAGATTTTAACATAGACTGAGGTACTCAATATTTGTTGAATGAATGAGTAAATGAATTTCAATAGTCAAAGGAGAAAACAACTATCCAATATAACCAGAAGATTCCTGAGTATGTTAGTGAAGATGGCAATACCTGGGATACTACAGTAAGATTTCAGGCTTTACCTGTGTAGAGGAATGAAAATTAAATATTTCACTTCTATGTAATGCCAAAACAAGGATGGGATGCGGTGCATGCTCTAGATTTTGGAGGCAAATTTTCTCTCAAGATACTAAATTCAAGAACAAGATACACTTTACATTTTTCCACTAAGCACAAACCTGTCACTTCTCACTAAGTAAAGGTAGTCAGAAAGAAGATGGGGACTGGGGGAGCAGTTAAAAAGAAAAAATAAGTAAAAGCAAATACAACCTGAAAGATCTAAGATACTTCAAAAGCCCAATATATTCTCAGGTCTCCTTTCTTTACCTATTTTTCATATTTCCCTGCCAAAATCCATAAATGAGAAAAACTCCAACTTCCAAATCTGAAAATTTGAATAGGAGTCCTTAACATCTTTCTCATCTTTCTGTACCCAACAAAAATTCCTTAGAAGGCTGATTTCATGATAGAAATTTTAATCATTATCTTACCCACCAAAGTCTAAATCATCTAAAAGTGGTACCTCCTATTGAGAATGAGATATATAATCTCCCAAAGGACTTGATAGGTAGGGGATCTCCCCAAAGGAGAGGACATAGAGATAATAGGCATCTGAGTTCCTCTTGTATAATCTGTGAATTTCAATTCAAAATAAAACTACAGCCGGGCATGGTGGCACACACTTGTAATCCCAGTACTTGGGAGGCTAAAACAGGAGGATTGCAGGTTTGCAACCAGCCTCAGCAATTCGTGAGGCCCTCTGCAACTTAGTGAGACCCTGTTTCAAAATAAATAATAAAATAGGGCTGGGAGTATAGCTCAGAGGTAGGATGTCCATGGGTTCAATACCCAGTACTACAAAAAATAATAATAATTAAAAAAAAAAATAAGAGCCGGGCATAGTGGCACACACTTGTAATCCCAACATTTGGGAGTCTAAGACCGGAGGATCCGGGTTCGAGACCAGCCTCAGCTACCTAGTGAGGCATTCCGCAACTTAGTGAGAACCTGTTTCAAAATAAAGAATAAAAACTAGGGCTGAGGGTGTAGCTCGGAGGTAGAATGCCCCTGAGTTCAATCCCCAGTACCACAAAAAAAAAAAAAAAAAAAAAAAAAAAAATTAGGAAACTCCCTGGGAGAATCCCAGTTCAAGGTCTAGTGTGCTGAACTGTCTTAGCTCAGGGTTTCTCAACTGCAACTTTCAAATTCTACCTCTGCAGCATGGGCTTGGCTGAGCGGTGAGTGCACACTGCCCTACTCCTCCAGGTGAACCTGGGAACTGATGACTGTGAGCTCAGAGAGTGGAAGACTAGCTTAAAGTGTATTGCCCCTAGTGGCCCAGGCACTCTAATTTATCCTGTCCCAAGAGTGAGATCCTGAGGACATTAACCACGTGTCACTGGTACACTTTTCTACTTCACACCCAAGGTGACCCGAGGGCCTCAGCTCCTGCACACTATGCTACTGAGGCATGAAAAACACTAGAAAGAACATTTCTGAGAAAACTCTGCATTCAAAGATGGGGAATCTTCAACAGTATTAAGTCAACTTGTGAGATGGCTTCTTTGCAAAGGAAAGGACTGCAGGCAAGGATTCTAAGCTCTGAAGAAGAGGAGAAACTGAAAAGAGATCAAGCTTTGGTGTCTGATTTTAAACAGCAAAAACTGAAAATAAACCCCACTTTCTCACCCTGCACAAGAGTCAACTCAAAGGTGGATCAAAGACCTGGAAGTCAGGCCAGAGATCTTGCAGCTACTTGAAGAGGGCATAGGACCAATACTTCAACACATAGGCACAGGTAAAAACTTTCTCAACAAGTCCCCCAAAGCACAAGCAACTCAAAGGAAGATCAATACATGGGATTGCATTAAACTGAAGAGCTTCCGTGCAGCAAAGGAAACTATCAAGAACCTCAACAGAGAGTCTACAGAGTGGGAGAAAATATTTGCCAGCTACTCTTCTGATAGAGGACTAATACCTAGGATATACAGAGAACTCAAGAAAATCACAGCTAAGAAAACAAATAACCCAATCAAAAAATAGGCAAAGGATCTAAATAGACACTTCACAAAAGAAGAAATACGAATCACCAATAAATGTATGAGGAAATGTTCCACATCATTAGCAATCAGAGAGATGCAAATCAAAACTACCTTGAGATTTCACCTAACTCCAGTCAGAATGGCAATCATAAAAAACACAGACAACAACAAATGCTGGCACGGGTGTGAAGTAGGAACCCTAATACATTGTTGGTGGGATTGCAAACTAATGCAACCACTTTGGAAAACAGTATGGAGGATCCTCAGACGAATGGGAACGAACCTACCATATGATCCAGCAATACCACTTCTGGGTATCTACCCAAAAGAATGGAAACCAAACTATCAGACCAACACATGTGTATCTATGTTTATAGCTGCACAATTCACAATTCCAAACTATGGAAACAGCCAAGATGTCCATCGACAGATGAATGGATTACAAAACTATGGGATATGTACACAATGGAATTTTACTCAGCCATAAAGAACAACAAAATCATGTTATTTGCAAGGAAATGGATGCTAGGGAGAAGAAGGGTCATAAGAGGGTCTCCAGATGAAAAAGGAGAAACCCTAGATGAGCAAAGAAATTGACTTAACTGAGGGGCTGGAAGGGGGGTGGGGAGAACACACCCTAATGCACATATGTACTTTCACAAATATATAAAGGTTAATTACTAAACTGAACTTGAGAAGGAGGGAGGGCGAGGGAGTGGGGTGGGAATTGGGGAAGGGGTTAAATGATAAATGTGTGCATATATGCCTTTATCAGCTTGTACCTAACAAAGATGTATGATTACAATGCACCAATTATTATTTTTTTAAAAAAATTTTTTAAACTGGAAAAAGATGCTCAGAAGAACTGGGATCTTTTTTACGAAAAATATAGTACTAATTTTTGCAAAGATAGACATTGGACCACCAGAGAGTTTGAGGAGCTAAGATCATGTAGGGAGTTTGAAGGTCAAAAATTGACCTTCAAAAAATTGGTTGTGGGGTTGGGAATTGTTTATTCCCGTTTTTACAAGAAGATTTGAATATCTTAAGCAAAATCCTTTATATGACACAGAGACATGCAAGGTATTCCAGTATAATCTAACTAAAGATGACCTTCTAGATCATGTGCCACCAGAATCTGTGGATGTTGTCACATTGATATTTGTGCTCTCAGCCATTCACCCTGATAAGATGCACCTTGTCTCAGAAAATATTTACAAGGTGTAAACCAGGCAAAAGTGTTCTGTTCCATGACTATGTACTGTATGATCATGCCTTGCTTAGGTTTAAAGCTGGCAGCAAACTTGGAGAAAACTTTTATATTAGACAAGATGGAACCAGATCATATTTTTTTACTGATGAATTCCTGGCTTAGCTCTTTGTGAACACAGGTTATGAAGAAGTGGTAAACAAGTATGTGTTTTGAGAGAAAGTGAATAAAAAAGAAGGTCTATGTGTGCCAAGGATTTTCCTTCAGAGCAAATTCCAAAAGCCTCCAAAGAACCCAGTCCCCATGACCCTGGGCCTGGGTCACCCAGTTGGCAATTGTGCCTCCCTTGAAAAGGAGAGTTTAAAATCACTTTTTTTTAGTTTGCATATTTTTATATTTCAATTTTTAAATGAACATGTATAATTTTTCTATTAAGAAGGAGCAAGTGTGTGCCTACTATCGAAATGCAAATGAAAGTAAAGAAAGTTTCATGGTGCTAAAAAAAAAAAACGAACTTTGAAGAAAAGGTAATCATTGAATGCTAGAAATTACAGCCTCTGGTTTGAATAAAAATGAACATCCCCAAGGGATTTCTTATTATTGTAGTATTACAGAAGCTTCTTTGCATCTATATCCCACAAACTTTTGGCAATACCAACATCTGACTGAGAAATATCCCAAATTTATTGAAGAGGGTAACTTAAAATAGGAAGTAGAATGTGACGATGTCAAAGAGGCGGTGACACAGGTTTAAACAATGGAACTATTTAATTTAAACCTATCACAAGTTAGGAAGATGGTAAGAAGGTCTGTCAAACTGCTTATGATCCATAGTAGTCCTCGGGTTCATAAAAATTACTATGTTGACGGATGATTGGAGAAAACACATGTGGTATATGCACACAATGGAATTCTCCTTCACCATGAAGAAGAACAAAATTATGTTATTTGCAGAAAATGAATGGAACTGGAGAATATTATGCTATACAAGAATATCCAATCCTATGAAGTCAAAGGTTATATATTTTCTCACATGTGTGGAAGCTAGAGAGAAAAAAGGAAACATGAAGGACTATGGGTAAATGTGGAAAGAGATCAGTTGAATAGTGGAAGAGGATTGGGGGATGGAGTTTGGGAGGAAGAAAGGAGGATTGAGGAAGGGAACAGTTCAATTAAAGCTTTGTCAATATAGAAATATTACCAGTTTCGCTAGCATGTACAGGGAGGGCGGAGTGGGTAGCAGGATGGAATGCAGAAGGAAGTACACCAAGAACTGCATGCTTATATGTTTGTATCACATTGAACCCCACTATGATGTATAATTGCAATTTACTAATAAAAGTATTTTAAAAATTACTATGTAGAAAGGAAAAATAAAAATGCCTTGAAGAATAGCAGGAATTTTAAATAAATAGGGTAAATAAGAAACCTAAGAATCAGTGAAAAATACATTTATCAATTGCTAAGCTGATCACTCATTCACAAGTTCAAGTTGCTTATCACCAAGTAACTATCATATAATTATCCTTAGCTATGATCAAGCTTTAGACTTTATTAATCAAGCTTTAGACTAACTTGTAGTTCATGTGTTTGAAGGATAACATATATAATGCTAAGGAAAATTTATGTGTGATTTACTATGCTGATTCTAAACAAGGTGGGCCACACAAAACCCCAGAATCTTTAAAAGAAATAAAAAATACATAGAAAGTATCAGTCACAAGTCAATCAAAGGACTCCACAACTCTACTTCAGGAAAGTTAAAATGCTTTAAAAAAAAAAAATAGGATTTGGATGACTTTCTAAGCAGTATTACTTAATTATCTCCCAATTCTCTATGACCATGATACAGTCCTATGAAATTACTAAAAGGAACAGATCCTACATATAAAGGAAGATGCTATTAACTGTGAAGGGACAGATGGAAGGAGTTTCAGGGCAACATAGCATGAATAGAAAGGTACACATCTTCTTCCAGCCTTTGATTCTACTACCTATTTTCTATTATCTCTCTCAACCTCAGAGATTACTCTACCGTATGCAATGGGTGAACCATACATGGTAAATAGCAAAAAAATTCTACATTGTTTTTATCAGCAAATGAGCAAGAGGTACATATCCCATATGCTTTCCTTAAGCAGATTCAAATGCAAAATAAACTGCATACACTGCTCATTCATCACACATATCTCCTTTCATAAAACCCCAAAGGGATCTCCTTGGCTCATTCTACAGTGACAGTTACAATCTATTTCAAATAATCTGCTTCCTTGAAAAGGTCATTATCAAGCACATCTAAATTAGCTACAGTGTTGATTTCTTATACTTCACAGGCCAAAATTAGTCCAATAAACTGCCATGATTAGATCTAGGATGGCATTTATTTTGTCTCCCTCCAACCCTACCCGTAGTACTAGGGATTGAACCCAGGGGCATTCTACCTCGAGGCTACACCTCCAGTCTTTTATCTATTTTTGCTTTTGTTTTTTGTTTGTTTGCTTGTTTTATTTTGAAACAAGTTCTCCCTAGGTTGCTGAGAGTCTCACTACATTGCTGAAGCTGTCCTTGAACCTGCAATCCTCCTGTCTCAGCCTCTCAAGTACTGGGATTACAGGTGTATGCCACCACATTCAGTTCAAAATTTATTTTCACACCATATATGAACAAAAAGTTAGTGAAGCAGGTAACTGAAAACTAAATTACAGAATATTAAAAATATACTAATTTTAAAGTATTTTAATGCCATACAAATACACATTAAGTAATACATTTACAAGAGTTTTTATTACAACAAATTTTTAAAAGACCTCTACAGTCAAGATTATATTAGAAAATTGAAAACAAAGTATGAATTTGAAAGCATGAAAATGCCACTTTTGAAACCATCCCATAATTTGTATTTTTCACAAATCAGATTTAAAAAGTTCTATGGTAAATCTAAATTACAGACTCAGAGACAATCCTGGTGAGAATCTAAAAAGTAAAAGGCTTTTAATTACTTTTTCATAGATCGTAAGAAATAGCCAACTAATACTTATGAAACAAAAAAGGAATCAGTTTCAAAACTTGGCCTATAAGAAGTTCTATCCTCATACATTCAGCCCAGAATAGAGACAACAGCTTCTAAAAAAATGTGTTTACAGGAAGCAGATTCAAATGCCAAGTAAACTGCACAATGTATATGGCAATCCTTCTCTGGGTCTCATTTCCTTTGTTCTGTCTTCAGACTCAGTTTCCCACATTACTGTGTTTAACAGCTTTTTTTCATATGGCTCCATAAAAAAAACGCTATGAAGTTTAACTGGTCAAACAAGCTCTGAATAATATACTGACATGGCCGTTTATTCTTTTTTCACAGAGGTTAGAGGATTTTCTTTGCCCTCTCCAACCTTCTAAAAACCAGGATGAGTCCTTTTTCCTTCAAATCACTGTATTGGAATAAAGCTTCCTCAACCCACAGAAAAACACAAAACAATACTGGGCACAGCTGAAAAACAGTATATTCTTAACCTCTTCTCTGGCTAACTATTGCCATCCCACTACCACGATTTGCCACCACCACCATCACTACCACCCTCTATTCCACTCTCCCTCCAAAACTTGAAACAACTGCTTTAAATTTCTTTTAGTGCAGCAAGCAATAGCTTGTAAAAGGATGCAAACCAGCTGAAACATTTGATAGACAGTGTTAAATACCAGGGAATTCCTATCAACCATTTTACTTTAAAAGGTGCTTTGATGTTGGCTATCTTTCATGTACCTCTTTCATGGCACATTAATAAAGAAAACGGAGCCGAAGTAAATCAAGACCCAAGGTCACATCTAGAATTACAACGCTGTAGGTACCTGATGAAATACGGATTAATGCTGCATGAGTAGCGAATAAATAAAAGCACCTCAACCACCAATCAGGCAAGTTTTACAAGTGCTTCTCAACTTTATTCTGCAACCAGACCTGAGACATCTTTAATCCCTCATGCCCCTGAAGCCTCATTATCATAATGTGAATCCAAATGTTAGGGTTCCTTCAAAATGCAAGTGCTATGAAGCGGAAAAGTAATGGGAATTAGGCTGGATGTAACCTTAGAAATGTACGGATGTGGGGAACTTGAAAGTGGTATTTCAATTAAGTTAGGAGGCATAATACAAGGAATTAGTCACATAAAATACATTAAAATCAAAAGCCCCCCACCCTGCCCCAACCCCGGGGCCCAAACCACAAATAAGGCAAGTTCAAGAACTCATATTTTCAACCATCAGTTCTGGCCTCTGAATCTCCAAGTCCTATATAACTAAATGAAAATGATGTCAACAAAGGACTCCAGCAAGCTTGAATTCTACTGAAAACTGAAATGAAATAAAGAAGCTAGTGATTAAGCACAACCCAAACAGTAGTAATAATAAGAGAATTAAATGTTCTTCGATAATCAAGAAACTAGGCATGTAGCTCCCTAATAAGAGTGTTAGCCTAGCCTAGCATGCATGAGGCTCTGAGTTCAATCCCCAGCATTAAAAAAAAAAAAAAAAAAAAAAGCAAACAAAAAAAGCCAAAGGTGAGAGAGAACAGCAAACTATTAATGCCATAGAAAAGAAGAAAACAAAGAATAGGCTAAAGAGCTAATAATCTCAAAGTAAAAATGAGTACATTATTAGCTGTTGATAATGGCAATCCTATCCTTTGCACATTTAATTTACTATAGGGACTATCACCAGAAAAAAAAGAGAGCTAACTTTCTTTGCCTCTCCCCCAGTATTGGGGATTGAATATCGGGCCTTGTCTACACCAGGCAAACACTCTGCCACTGAGCTACATCCTCAGCTCTTCTTGTTTTCATTAGATAGAGGGCCTTCTATGTTGCTCATGCTGTTCTCCAACTTGAGATCTTCCTGCCTTAGCCCCCCAATTATAGGTGTGCACCATTATACCCTGCTTCCAAAATTACTTAACACACGTGTCTCTTATGCACTACACGTCTATTTTCATTATGACAAAGAATTCAGCATAAATCAAAACTACATTTGACCCTATTCTACAGATGGTCACTAAAAGTCCCAAAAGACGAATTCTACATCTCTATAATATGGTGGGTTTTGTTTTGGTTTTGGTTTTGTTTTGTTTTTTGGTTTTTTGGGGGTTTTTTTTGCAGTACTGGGGATGGAACCTGGGGGCATTCTACCTCCGAGCTACAGCCCCAGCCCTATTTTTTTAATTCTTTATTTTGAAACAGGGTCTCACTAAGTTGCGAAGGGCCTCACTAAGCAGCTGAAGCTGGCCGCAAACCCGGATCCTCCAGTTTCAGCCTCCCAAATGCTAGGATTACAAGTGTGCGCTACCATGCCCGGCTCCTATAATATGGTTTCTAACTTTACCAAAGAACAGCCTTAATAGAAAGGTCTATGTAAAATTATTTTATCTACCTATTTGTAAACATTGGAGTCTTATATGCTATCCTTTTCTACTCAACTGATATGTCTATGACACAAAGTACTGTTTATCTGATATATGTACTTTAAGAAATAATAGAACTGTAGATATTTGAAATTGGTGAGTTCTATGCTATTTTCAAAGCCACAGTAAAATGTCAGTTTGAAGGAGTACCCAAGAGTGCAAAATTACACATATATAGATTAGACAGAGAAAAAAGTGTTAAATAATTGATCAGAATAAGGTGTTTCCATTTCTAAAAGTTACCAAAAACACATAAAATAACAAAGCTAACCAATTACTACTTTGATACTGAACACTTTGTTGTATAATTTACATTTTAGATTCTGTTATAGCAAATACCCTTGTCTAAAAAGAACATCTGTTTTGGTAATACTATACTATATCTTTGGCAACAACTTACAATAAAAATAACAAAAACAATCAAGAATCTGTATTGGGACTGGCAACAAAAGCAGATTCGTAACCAAAAACCTCAAGATGAGAAATGACCATCACTGGGTTCTGTGCCAGTTCCAATCAAAGTCAATAAACAAAAACCTGCAAGAAGGACTACAGTTAAGAGTGGGCTAGAGTAACTCCTGAAGATACTTAAATTGGACTTAAGGACACAAAACACATTGGTTACAAAACTGGTAAAACATTTTATTTTGATCAAAAACTGTCAAACTGAATTCAAATCCAAACAGTATTTTAAAACCAAAGATGGAAATAGTCCATTTATTTATTCCTTATGCCTCCTTTTCCCACATTTCCATGAAAGTCTATTTAAATATGTATTTTTAAAAACATTCTAGTCCTTCAACAAAATAAACATAAATTTATTGTAAAATTTTCTTAATATCACAAACATCCCAGCAAGGAAATCTTACCAAGATTCTAGTGTTTATGATAATCACAGGAATGAAGAGTGGAACAGTAATATATGACAGGCAACAAAATTCTACAATTTCACTTACATCTCCTCAAGCCATTACTATAGAAAGAAATGAGGAATTTAAATATCATATTGCTTTGCCATTATGCGTAATAATCAAAGTAATACTCAGAAAACAACTTAGGCTGGCCCAAATTCTAAGGTTGATGCATGGCCTTCATCATTAGTAAGAAAGTTCCTCATGTAAAAAAAGAAAGTATTGCACTAGTGAGAAATAAATAACAGCAACCATAACTTTTTCCATTATGTGCTTTGCATGGCTAGATATCCTCCCTCTTTTTTAGGTGTGTGTTAGGGAGAGGGGAGAGTACTGGACCTAGCAACATTCGTTCCACCTCTTAGCTAAACCTCCAGCTAGTTTGATGAGTCGCATGCCTTGCTGAGGCTGTCCTCCAACCTGAGATCCTACTGTCTCAGCCTGATCAAGATCACAATAATTATTTGCATAACCCATTTTATTTTTCCTAGTGGAATGTCAAAATAGCATCTATTTATCTCCAAAGTTTCACAATTTCTCAATAATTGCCAATAGAGTATCAAAACTTTACTGATAAATCCACTTAAAACTTCAGAAATGTTTTAGCTGGGCCAAAAGAAAAATACGAAGTAGAAACTCAAATATCAACTTATTCTAATTGTATTCCAGTTTTGTTTTAATGACACTTATCCCATCATTTTAACCCTAAAATCACTATATTTAATAAATCAGAGAAGAGGTAAATCCTATTTTCTCTTAGCCACTGATTAGGATTATGACAATCAATCAGGATTATCTAAGAGCAATGGGATCTCTCTTCTAACTCTCCTTTCCTTAAGATAATCATCAAAAGACTTAGCACTTGGCTGGGAAGAAGGTAATTCACAGACTTGTGCTTTAAGCTTTAGTCTTCAAGTACTATTTTTGATAGATCAGTGACTCCCCTTTTACACACATCCTTGCTTACTTAGACTTTTTTCAACTTTGTATACGCCCTAGTGAAATCCACACTTGGCAAGAAGTCTGTAGTTAGCACACACAAATTGTGTTTTTAGTTTCCAATCCTTGTGGCAAAACTTCCGAAAGTCAATGTGCTCTATTCAGAACACAATGGAATATTTGCATTAAACAATATTATTACATATGCAAAAGCTAAATCAGATACTAGATGCTAGTAGACAACAAAAATCTCAGAAAAATGTATGAATGTAAAAGAAAATTTTCAGATTTGGTTTGGCAAAGAAAATTCACAATCTCCTAGGGAAAAAAATAAAAGCACTCCTGATAGAATGTCTAAATAATTTTTATATACTTTAATGGGTAGAAGGCTTATTCTACAAACCAATCACCTAAACATTTTTGCCTGTTTTCTTTTTACTAAATATTTTACAATCTCTTTTCCATAAAATTTTGTTATCAAGAACGCATTTCTGAATTGCCATACTAAATGCCTTTCCCTTGCAATAAAATTACATGTGCTAATAACCAAAGTGTTTGGAAAGTTTTCTTTGACATGAGGGGTCTTAATTAAGAAAGTTTATCCATTGATTTAACTTTTTCCAAAGAATTTGGAACAGATCATGGTTCATGATTTTACTGGCAGAGCATATTAGTCCAGCTCATACATCTTAATGTTTAGTGAACTCTTGCCCTATTTTCTTTCCTTAATAGGATCTTTTGAAATATTGTACAATAATCTGAATTTTATTTCTGAAATTTTCCCCACCTTCTCATTACAGACTTTTTAAAGCCAAGCTTCTTTGTTAAGTTGGCATTTTTGAAGGTTCAAAAACTATGAAAAGGCTAAAACATTACTGGTTTTCATTAAACATTGTTTTTCAAACTTTTCTGATCATCACTGACAGTAACAAATATACTTTACATTATGACCTGGTACAAAATACATATATAGTCAATGAGAACAAATATTCATGAGACAATACCTAGTCTACAACATGTGGTAACACTATATTTTATTATTTTCTATTTAGCTTTAAAAAAAAATGCTGGTCTTGATGAGGTAGCCTAGGAAGCAAAGGTTAGGTAGAAGGATGGTATCGGGAGAATTCATAAAAATATAGCTATTTTAAAATATATTTTAAAATATAGCCTTTTTAAAAAATCTGGAGAGTTAAGCTAACTCCACCCCTTGGAAGTTTTCTTTGTGTCCTGCACCGCCAAACTCCGGAAAAGCCCAGCCTCCACCTAAAACCCACCTGAATTCTGGAACCTGAAAAGAGGAGGATCCAACTTTTCTGTGACCTGCCCCACCAGAGGAGCCCACCTATCGCCCAACTGAAACCTGAGAGAGAGGGGTTGGAGAAGAGGACCCCGCCCTCTCTTATAGCTTTCTGCACCTCCCTTTGTTCGCCCCTTCCCTCTTGGGACATGCACTTGGACTTGTCCGGGTGACGTATTCCCCCCTCCCTTTTCCCTTTCTCCCAGCTTTCCCCTAATTTTTTAATAAAATCCTGCCAGATGTTTTGACTGGTATGTGTTGAAATTCTTTTCTTTACGATACCAAGAACCTGAATTTTGGGGGACACGCCGTACCCCCTAACAGTCTGAACTCACTAAATTGATTTCACCTTCACCAATGGATTGTAACATACAATTTGAAAAATGGCTCTACAGATTTCATGTGACATGGCAAATGAGAGTAACAAGCGCATAGATATGGATGCTATTGAATAAACACAAACATAAATTTATCATACTTCCTCCACTAGGGAAGCTGTGACATGGCAGATAGAAGGTACTCTCTGGTGGACCAGTTGTGGCTCTCCTCCTCCAGAAGTGGGCTTCAGACAGTCAGCTCCTATCTAGGTTAGTTTAACTACTCAGTCTTCTTGAGCAGAATCTCTTTAAAGCCTACCACATAACTTCTTCCTTCAGGCCCATTTGGCTCAGACATCTTTGCCTATTCTCAAATTGACTGCAACTGTTTGAACTTCCTAAGACTATACTTTTTTCCCTGTTCTCAACTCTGAAAAGATCAGATATGTAGAGGGATCAGAAAATTCAGCTACTGAGTAGGGGAAGAGAAAAAAAGGTGGAGAGAGGAAGCTAACCATGCCAACTGTAAACCCCTATAGTGAAGCAGTGTTTCCCAGAGTGAGATAGACCTGATACAGAAATTAATTTATATCATCTTTGGAGCTCTGATTATCATACTAGAGAAAATATTTTAATTGCTGAAATGAGATTGTTCTAATGACTAAGAGGGACTGAAAAAGCTACAAGACCTGTCCATTATTCCGCAAGGAATAAGCCTGAGATATTAAAACATGAATTAAGGACTTGAAGTAGTAAAAAAAAAAATTTTGTTTTCTTCCTGCCTCTTAAGTGTATTAAGTGAATGCATGCACAAGTGAAATAACTAGAAAATATATATTAAAATACAAATACCATTTTCTGAGGATTGAGGTTACAAGTAACTTTTATTTTCCTCTTTGTATTTTTCAAAATCTCTCTTTTGAGCAAACTTTAAAAAATGAAAACAAGTGAAAGAAACAAGTAATTCTTAAAAGTATAAACTAAGGTGATTAAAAATTAACATATTCAAATTTTCTCTTATGATATGATCTACATCTTTGGTGCCTGAAAACACCAAATTTTATATTTAAAGTAAGTTTAAAATAAAAAACCAAGTAATAAACTGTATTTCCCAATAATATGACATTATTTTTCTGGGTTAACCTATTATTGAACACAACTAAAAATCTAAAGTATAATACATCCCCTGAATTGCATCAGTGAATATGGGAAGAGAGAAATACTCAGACTTTAAAAATGAATACACATGGGAAGCTTCATTTCTGAAGTTGACTTTCACCTGCGAGTATTTGCTGAAATCAGTGAATTTCATTTTCTAGCTTCATGGCCTCACAGAACTTCACAGAAACAGAGAAATAGAAGACAAAACCCAGGGTTCACCTAAGATAAGTAGGTGTTAAGAAGACATACCTTCACACACACAAAGCTGGAACCCCAAAGAGTTGTTAATTATTAAGCCTTTGCTATAAGGGTAAAACAGGAATAAACTCACTATATCCTACCCCTAGAAGTTCACAATGAAAAACTATCTCAAATATCTCAAATACAGAAACATAAGCCATCTCTCTAATTTGCAGCCTAAATTCACTTTACTTGGGTGATCAGAAAAAAACCTCAAGCCAAGAATTAAATTTAAGTGATCTCAAACTGGTAGTATCTACAGGAACCTGGCAGAAGCAAATCCTCTTTGAAGCCACTCACAATCAGTCCAAGCCTCAATGAATTCCCATAGATGAAGTCCCATGAAAACCAGAAGTTCACAACTAAAACTGAAGATAAAAGGAAACAAAACACCACAAAGCCACACCAGCAGTTATAACAGATAGTAGAAATAGACATGCAAGAATTTTAGACACTAGAATTATCACAGACTATAAAATACAATGCTTAATATTATTAAGGAAATAAAACACAGGCTTAAAAATATATTTAGGAACAACCAAAAACTATAAGAATAATTAAGCAGATTTGAAAAAAAATGAACTTCTAGAGATGTAAATATAACTGAAATTAAAAATTAAAATTCGGCCCGCCCGCCCGCCGCGCTCCGCCGCCGCCGCCTCGCCGAGCCGCCCCGGGAGGCCGGGTGGCGGGTCCGCGGCCGCCGCGGGACTGAGGCCTACCCCGCAGCCTCTCCGTGCTATTGTCCCTGGGCCTGGCCCCGACCTGGGCCGCCGGCGAGGGCCGCGCGCGCCGGGTCCGCGGAAGATGCCGGACCAAGCCCTACAGCAGATGCTGGACAGAAGTTGCTGGGTTTGTTTTGCCACTGATGAAGATGATAGAACAGCTGAATGGGTGAGACCATGCAGGTGCAGAGGATCTACCAAATGGGTTCATCAGGCTTGTCTACAGCGCTGGGTGGATGAAAAACAAAGAGGAAACAGTACAGCCAGAGTGGCATGTCCTCAATGCAATGCCGAATACTTAATAGTTTTTCCAAAGTTGGGTCCAGTCGTTTACGTCTTGGATCTGGCAGATAGACTGATCTCTAAAGCTTGTCCATTTGCTGCAGCGGGAATAATGGTTGGCTCCATCTATTGGACAGCTGTGACTTATGGAGCAGTGACAGTGATGCAGGTTGTAGGCCATAAAGAAGGGCTGGATGTTATGGAAAGAGCTGATCCTTTATTTCTTTTAATTGGACTTCCTACTATTCCTGTCATGCTGATATTAGGCAAGATGATTCGCTGGGAGGATTACGTGCTTAGACTATGGCGCAAATACTCAAATAAACTACAAATTTTGAACAGTATATTTCCAGGGATTGGTTGTCCTGTTCCTCGAATTCCAGCTGAAGCTAATCCTTTAGCAGATCATGTCTCTGCTACCCGAATTTTGTGTGGAGTCCTTGTCTTTCCTACTATTGCGACAATAGTTGGTAAACTGATGTTCAGTAGTGTTAACTCTAATTTACAAAGGACAATCTTGGGTGGAATTGCTTTTGTTGCCATAAAAGGAGCATTTAAGGTTTACTTCAAACAGCAGCAATACTTACGTCAGGCACACCGCAAAATTCTAAATTACCCAGAGCAAGAAGAAGCATAAAACTGACTTCAGGTTCTCCAATCCTTTCATCCTTATGAGTCCGTTGTGTTGTTTTGATTCCATCATTAATGCACTAGTGGAGACTTGTTATAAGCTGCTGCTCCTATATTTTTAAAAAATTAATAAAGCACCTAGGGCAGGGGAAATCCTCTCAGTAATCACGGAATCTAAGGATGTGATTCATTTTCATCGTTTTGTATGTACTTCTTTTATGGTGGTCATCTGAACCATTGTCTTAGCATGATAAACCCGAGTTCGTTCATATTTTCTTCAAACAGAAATGTAAAGATCAAACTGTACAAATATTAAAAATGCACATGCTGTTTTATTCTAAAAAAAAAAAAATTAAAATTCTCTAACTAAATTTTAGAGAATTAAAATTAACCCCTAAAAATTAAATTTTGGACTTAATGAAAGTTAAATTGTAAAATTTTTAGTACAAACAGAAGAAAATTATAGTGACCTTCGTTTTGCAAAATACTTCTTAAATAGGAGACAAAAAGTAAAAACTATAGAAAACTGTTAAATTTGACCTCATTAAAATTAAAATATTATGCTATTCAAAAGACCCTTTTTTATATACACTTTTATTGGTGCATTATAGTCTCACATCATAGTAGTTCAGAGTGATCGTGACATACACACATACAGCCTTTGGTGAGCTTTCCCCTAGCTCACTTGCCTCTCACTCTCCTTCCCCATATGTGATACTGAGATTGGCATTGTTATTTTCACATATGTACACAACATCAATGGAAGTGCTTCCTTCATTAATTCTCCTTCCCTCTGCCACCACCCTCCCCTAGATCACATCTCATGTTCCACTGGGGTTTCTCCTCCATTATCCAAATTCCCTCCTAGATCAGGATTACTCACTAGCTTTCACATATGAGAGAAATAATTTGATCTTTCACTTTCTGTGACTGGCTACTCTCATGGAAAAGCTATAGAACAGCATATGCTTTATAAAACATATGCCTGACAAAGAACTTATATTCAAAATATGTTTTAAAATATTCTTCATAATAGGAAGGAAAACAATCTAATTTTTTTTAAATGGGAAGATTTGAACAAGAGGATACATGATGGTAATAAGCAAATGAAGATTCTCAACATCATTAATCACTAGGAAAATGCAGAATAAAACTAAAGATACCACTACAAATCCATTAAGAAAGCTAAATTAATAAGGCTGACCACACCAGCACTAGCCATAATTTCATAATTCCACTGAGGATGGAGAAACTTCAACTCTGATACACAGCTGATGGGAATTAAAATGGCACAACAACCTTGGAAAATTTGGCAGTTTCTTCAGTTAATCATATACCTACCATATAATACAGCCTTTCTACAACTGGCTTATTCACATATGAACTTGTTCAAAAATGCTCATGATTTCTTTATTTGGAACAGCCTCAAATTGGTAACAATTCAAATGTCCACCAATTGGTGAATGAATAAACTAATAGTGATATAGTTATACAATGGAATACTACTCAGTAATAAAAAGAACAAATTATTGGCATATGCAAAAACATGTATGAATCTCAGTTCTGCCGAGTAAACTATTAAAAAAGAAATACACTCTGCAATTCCATTATATCTAAGTCCAGGAAACAAACTATAACTTTCTATAACTATAGAAAGCAAATTAGAGGTTGTCTGGGAGAAAGATGAGGCAGAGAAGATAGATTAAAAATTAAGACAAGGAAGCTGGGCATGGTGGCACACGCTTGTAATCCCAGCATTCGGGAGGCTGAGACCAGAGGATCCGGGTTCGCGGCCAGCCTCAGCTATCTAGTGAGGCACTCCGCAACTTAGTGAGACTCAGTTTCAAAATAAAGAATAAAAAATGGGGCTGGGGGTATAGCTCGGAGGTAGAACGCCCCGAGTTCAATTCCCAGTACCGCAAAAAAAAAAAAAAAAATTAAGACAAGGAAATTTGGGGAGTAATAGATATATTCATTATCTTTGTTATAATGGTTTCATGGGAATATACTTATGTTCAAACTCATGAATTTGTAGACTTTAAATATGTGTAATTTATCAAATGTCACTTATCTCTCAATAAAGCTGAAAACTAACAAAGAGAATATCTAAATGCAAAAGATATAACAATTGTAATTAAAATTTAATGGATGGATTTGACAGCTAAAGAAAATGCTAGTGAGCCAGAAAAAAAGAACTGAAGAAATCAACTACAAAGCAGCCCAGACAGATAAGAAATGGAAAATGAAAACAAAAAGGTTAAAAGCCATGGAGACCAGAGTAAAAAGGCTAGAAATAGTTAAAATTTGAGCAAGAAAACAGAGAGAGAATGGGCAGAGTATTATCTAAAGAGTAATGGCTAAAATTTTGAAGATCTAAAGGATATCACCTTACAGATTTAATAATTTCAATAAATTACAAATGGAATAAAGAAAGCAGTATAAATGTTACTTAATGGCAAAAAAATGCTACAAATATTTCACTTTCTTATCAATACATACTCTTAGTATTGAACTGTCAAGGATAAATTTAAAACACAAATGCCTTTTCTCCTCAGCTCATTACAAATATCTCAGTAAATACATCTACAAATAAATATTGAAATTACGGTCTATAAATTAGTACCACTGGTTTTAGAACCAAAGACACATCAGAGAGCAAAAACAGCTCATTTGTCTAACAATAGGAAATGGTTATGGTACAACCAAACAAGAGAATTAAGGAAGAAAAGAAAATAAGGAAAAAGAAAAGAGGAAAGTAATCCATTCATCTGTCGATGGACATCTTGGCTGCTTCCATAGTTTGGCTACTTTGAATTGAGCTACTATAAACATAGATACACATGCATCGGTCTGATACTTTGGTTTCCATTCTTTTGGGTATATACCCAGTACACAATGGAATTTTACTCAGCCATAAAGAAGAACAAAATCATGTTATTTGCAGGGAAATGGATGCAACTGGAAAACATTATGTTAAGTGAGATTAGTCAGTCACAAAGAGTAAAGAAGCATATGTTCTCCCTAATATGCGGATGCTAGGGAGAAGATGGGGCATAGGAGGGTCTCTAGATGAAAAGGAGAGATCCTCAATAAGCAAAGAAGTTAATTGTAGTGGATGCACGGGGCAGAGGGACACCCTAAGGCACATGATGTACTTACACAATCATATCAAGGTCACTCACTGAACTGAACCTGAGGGGGAGGGAGGGGGAGGGAACAGTGTGGGAATTGGGGAAGGGGTCAAATGAGAATTGTGTGCAAATATGTTGTTAACAACTTGTACTTAACAAAGATGTATGCTACAATGAATGAATTACTACAATAAAAAATAAATTAAATTTTTAAAAAAGTGGAAAGGGAAAGGAGAGGAAGGAAAGAAATTAAGTAGCTCTGCAGTTTACAAAAACACCGTAATGAGGTAAATGACAGAAGACCTTAAAAACAAGGAAGTGAGAAAAGTCAGCATCTTTTTTTTCCCCAAATTAATTTTTTTCCAAAATTAATCTTAGGTTTTTAACAGTCTTCTAGTCTATTTTTTAAATTTACACTGATTAAGGTTCTCCGATCAGTTTTTAGTCCCTAATAGAATAAAGCTTCAAAGTAACCATATTAATAAGTAAAAGGATAATGAGTTTTTGTGGTTTCACAAAGAAGAATAAAAAGACTTATTTTCTGCAATCACTAATACAATACTTTTTAATATTCTAAACTAAAAAATGCAAAATATAAAACTCAAAACCAATAAAAAGATGAATCTGAGAAAACAAAACTTAAATTTTGTGTAAAGCCAGGTATGGTAGAACATGCTTGTAATCCAGTGCTTAAGAAGCTGAGACAGGAGGTTCAGAGGTTCGTGACCAGCCTCCTCAGCAACTCAGTGAAGTCCTCGGCAACCTAGTGAGACCCTGTTTTCAGATAAAAAATATAATAGGCTGGAAGTGTAGCTCAGTGGTAGAATGCCCCTGGGTTCAATTCCCAGTATCACAAAAACAAAACAAAACAAAATTCTGTGTAGAAAGTTTAAATTACAAACACAAAACAGGAAAGATTATGACCATAATTTGCAAAAGTCATGACATATAGATCAACCATTAGTATACAAAGATATTCTCAAATTCTTACCAGATTAAAACCTGAACAGGGGAAAGAAAAAAAAAATTGAACAAAGGAGATGAATAAGCTACCCAAACCACCTCGAAATAGTAATAAACATATTAAAATACATTTGACATCATTAATAATAATAGTAAGCATGTGCTGGGTACTATTCTAAGCACTTTACATATATTAATTCACTTAACCTTCTGAACAATTCTATAAGATGGGAACAATTATCCCATTTTATGGATAAAGAAACTATAACATGGAGAAGTTAAGTAACTTGTCTAAGATAATATAATTAGGTAGTAAATGGTGCTGCTGGGATTTCAACTCAGCCAATGCAAATCAAACAAAATGATAAACCAAACAGACTAATAGCCAAGGCCACAGGCCAATGGGAACAGAGATATTGCAAGAGGAGTATAAACTGGCAATCATTCTGAAAGACAACATATTTCAAAAGCCCTAAATATGTGCAGCTTTAAAATTAATTTTCTTAAATAAGCAATAATTCTTTCAAAATTCAAAACAGTTGTTCTGTGTAGTGAAGAAGGGTACACAGAAAAGGCATGTAAGGACACTGAAATGTCATATAGAATGTTACTTTATTTTCTTAAAATTGTATACAGATTATATAGTCTTTGATACATCTTGATACATTTCACAATAAAATAAGTGCTTTATTTTCTTCCCTCTCTATCTAGACCTTATATGTACTAATGATATAAATGTTCTAAATAATAGAATCTTTAATTAGCTAACATACTGAGAAGAGGGGAAAATGCAGTATAGAAATAATCTAAATATCTAGAGTCTAGTATTTCAGATTTTTCAGGTAGGAGCATATTCTAATTCCTAAACGGTATTCTAAGAAAATAAAGGCATGTGCAAATATCTAAGCATAAGAACATTCACTTTAGCTTAGTTTACAATGGTAATAATTAGAAAAACCCATGTCTAAGCAGGGAATGACTAAATAGGCCATAACCACATTACAGTATATCTGTAGTAATCTTTTAAATGATTTTGTAGAGTATGTTTATTGGCATGGGAAGATGATAACAATATACTACAAAGTGAGGAAAAGAATATAAAACATACAATGTGAGCTCCTTTGGTAACATATAAGAAAATTTAAAAATTATACTTCAAGATATAAACAACATTTAGGAAACAGAAAATCCTACTACATTTCTGTATTTTCTAATTCACCTATAAGGACACATTTTTTAATACCTTTAAAGAAAAAGTTGACTTTTTATCTTAAGGAAAAAGATTTTCATTGGCTACACTGTTGGATATTTTTTACAGGAAGTTAACCCTTTAAGGTTCAAGCATATTCCCTTAAGTTAGGAACTCTGGAAGCTACATCAACTTATCTCAAACAATGAAGGTATGATTCTATAAATTATGTTTTCCTTCTATTGAAGGAATGGACTTCACTACGAGTTTGACAAGTATCCAGCACCAGGCCTGTTTTCCCACTATGATCTGCCTAAGGCCATGGCCTTCACTGACAAGGCCCTTGTATATATTTAACTTCTAAAACCATATCCCTAGCACTCCACTACAATACCCCTTTTCTTTTCTCTTTCTTTCATCACATACCACACCTCAGTTCAATCTACTTTCTAACTCTTTCACTGTTTTAAGAGTTCATTAGAAAGCAAAATTAATTTCTCTTCGTTTCTTATTATTTGTCTACTCAAACTAATTTGCATGTTACAACTTTCAGAGTAGAAATATTAAGCACAAGATCTCAAGTATTCTTTTCCATTTTCTGATCCCAAGTTTTAAGTGGCCTCATGTACCTGTGATGCCCCGAAATACACATAACGCTCTGATTTTGAGCAATGTTGAGCCTCACCTTGCCAAATGAAGTTTGAAATATAAATCAACAAATATTAAATAATACTTTTAGTCATAGTTCCTTAAAAATATGACTCTAACCATGTAATTATTTCAATTCCAAATTAACCATTTATCTTTGGGAAATGTTAAGTCTATAATTTGCCAATTATAAATTTCTGTATCAATGCAAGAAGAGAAAAATGCCATAGATTTACTAAAGCATTATGCAGAGGGGAAAATTTCTATTCTTTTTATGAATATAATTAGGCATCCCTAATACAAAAATCTAAAATCTGAAACACTCCGGAACCTGAAACTTTTTAAGCACTGACATGATACCACAAGTGGAAAATTCCACACTTGACTATATGTAATAGGTCACAGTCAAAATACAGGCACACTAAAAATATTGTGTAAAGCTACCTTCAAGCTATTGTAGATAAGGAATATATGCAATGTAAACAGATTTTGTTTAGACTTGGCCCATCCCTAATATATCTCATTATGAATATACAAATATTCCAAAATCTGAAAAAAAAAAAACACAAAATACAAAACACTTCTGATCCTAAACATTTCAGATAAGAGATATTCAATCTATAGTAATTCTAGTCAATACTCTTGAGAAGACTTACGTGACTAAAAATAGTTCAACATATAATACTTATAAAATTAATAAATTTTTTTTTTTTTTTTTTTTTTTTTTTTGCGGTACTGGAGATTGAACTCAGGGGCATTCTACCTCTGAGCTACACCCCCAGCCCTATTTTTTATTCTTTATTTTGAAACCGAGTCTCACTAAGTTGCGGAGTGCCTCACTAGGTAGCTGAGGCTGGCCGCGAACCCGGATCCTCTGGTCTCAGCCTCCCAAATGCTGGGATTACAAGCGTGCGCCACCACGCCCGGCCTTAATAAATGTTTATTAAGATAGACCTTAAATAATGTGTTTAATGTGAAGGAGAAAGTGATAAAGTATGTTCTCTTGATTTGAGGAGACAATTAATACATTGTATATGAACACAAATGTCTCTTAAGGAGCTAAGCCATTTCTACATTTCATTCAACAATTTCACTATTATTGCACACAAAAAACAGTATTTTTTTTATAGAGAAATACTGATTTTTAATTCAATAGACAGGAGAGCAAGAAGATTTCAATTTCAATGTAACCTCAAAGTGTTAGATGAGAAAACATGGTTTCTTCAAATAGGCAGTTTGAATTTGCAAATAACAAAATGAAATTGAACATCTGATTTTCCTGGAGCAGTCACTGTAAATTTTTTTTATTTTGTTTTCTTTTGCAGTACTACAGATCAAACTCAGGGACTCACATGGGCTGGAAAGCACTCTACCACTGAGTCCACTGAGTTACATCCCTATCCCCAGCCCTTTTTTTTTTTTTTTTTTTTTTGAGACAAAGTCTCACTAAGGTGCCACACTTGCCTCAAACTTGTGATCTCCTGCCTCAGCCTCCAAGTAGCTGAGATTGTCAGCATGTAACACCATGCCCTGCAGTCACTATAAATTCTGATTAGATATTTGTATAACTTATGAACTTCTATAAGCATGTTAGAATAATACACTAAGACAAAATGGAATTCAAATTAGAACTACAAGATTCAGCTGCACAAAATAACTACTGCAATTTACCATTTAGATAGATCAAAAACCTTACATAATGACAGCAAAATTCTGAAAAAAGACGAACTTTATCCTTCAGTCTTGACTTTTGAAATTTAATGAAACAGGAATCAATATTTTCTAAAGGGTCATAAGGACTATCTCGGTGCAAACTATTTTGTATATGTAATAGTTTAGATGTGTGAGTTACTAGGAGTGAAAGAGTATACGAATTTACAATGTTGATAAATTTACCAAGAGGAGCTATGACAGTCGGGCGTGGTGGCGCACGCTTGTAATCCCAGCATTCGGGAGGCTGAGACCAGAGGATCCAGGTTCACGGCCAGCCTCAGCTACCTAGTGAGGCACTCCTGGTTTCAAAATAAAGAATTAAAAATAGGGCTGAGGGTATAGCTCGAAGGTAGAATGCCCCTGAGTTCAATCCCCAGTAAAGCAAAAGAAAAGAAGAAACACCAAGATGTGTTTGGTTTCTTAGAAGCCCACAAAAATAGGATTTGGAGAAAAAGATATTGCAGCCAATGAAGAGAATTGGAAATGGATGAGAGAAAATGTACCTGAAAATAGTCAAATAGCCACAGGGTACCCACTGCCACTTCAGATTTTCAATGAAAGCGAGTACCATGGGGACTATGATGCCTTCTTTGAAGCCCAAAAAAACAATGGCTGTTTAGGCTTGAGGGCACCACCTGGTTCAAAGGAAGCAGAAGCCCAGGCAAAGCAGCAAGTGTGAACCTTAAGCATTATGCCTTGGCATCCTAAAAAATGAGTCACCACTGGTTTTTGTTTTTGTTCTTGTTTTGTTTTGGGTACTGGGGATTGAACCCAGGGGCTTTCTACCTCTGAGCTACACCCCCAGCCCTGTTTTATTCTTTATGTTGAAAGAGGGTCGCACTAAGTACTCAGAGCCTCATTAAGTTGCTGAGGCTTGCTGAAAATCTGAGATCCTCCTGCCTTAGCTTCCCAAGTACTGGATTACAAGGGTACACCAGACTCAACTCTGATCCACAAATTTTCCCATATTCTAAATGTAGCCTTTCATTGCACATTATGGGATCAAAAACTTCCCACAAAAAAAAAAATATATTATCTGCAGTCAGTTGACAAATTCCTCATTTAACTACATATTTAATACTTCTAAGTTGCTTGCCTCAGTGAAATATGCATGTGTATGTCATAAAGTGGAATAGCAAGAAAGTTTAAAATGGCATCCTCTTGCCTAGAGCTCAGACTCTCAATTAACTATTAAAAATATGTTGGCATACAATGCCTATGATTTAATTTGCTTGGGGTTTTGGTAAAAGAAATTTCAGTGGTTTAACTCCCTTTAATACAACTTGTGATCAGGAATGTCACTATCTCTTGACATATAACTTTTTTTGTTTCAGTTTAGGCATATATTATATAAAGTACACTAATCTAAGCACAGATAATTTGTCTATGTTTGTATTCTACCAAAAAGTGCAAGTATCAAATAAAAGTGGTAACTTTTAAAATATTTATGAAGACATCTAAAAGAAAAAATAAGAAATGTGGTCTAGATCCCTTACCCAGTAGAAAAACATATTGTACTTTAGTTTTATACTAGCTTATTTATAAAAACAAATACCTTTTATTTCAAACTAATTTATTATATCTGTTATTTGCAAATTTGTGCTCATTATAAAAATCAACATATAAGACATGGCTTTGTTTACTGAGATTCAAACTTAATGTGATGTGTTAAGATAAACTTAATGCTTTAGAAATATTAAAAAAAAGAAAAGTAGCCTTTTGCCTATTATGTATTCATAAAATTTTTTGCTGTGCTATCCTATGGTTTTATTTATGGAATTTTGATCATATTTAAAGCCAGATGATTAGGAGAATTATTTGATATACATATGTATAAGTATTAATTTACCCTAGTAGATACTACCTCTAATTTCATAATAATTTAAATTACATTTACAAGTAAATATATATGTATATATATTTATATACACAAATACATCCTTAGACACAAACACCAGTTTATTAAAGCCTTGCTGTTTTATCCTAATATATGGTATCTCACTTCTAATATTCCTAAAAATCCTATGAAGTAAGTATTCTTTTCTCCATTTTAAGATGAAGGGGAAAGTGAAGCTAGGAGAAACTAAGGAACTCTTCTAACCTTGCACAACTAGTAAATGATGAAAACAAAAGATGGCTCCAGATTTGATTGACTCTGCGGTTCATCCTTTCTACCACAAAAATTCAGGACATCTTCATAACTTAGTATTTTTGTTCTATTTACAATCACTAGGAATGCATCTAAGACATTTACATCAAATGAATGTTAGTAAGTAAATAAGAAATCAGAGAAGTTGCCTCAATTAAACAGAATCTGTTGTGCCAGGTGCTTGCACTAGGTTCTCAAGAGGACTGGGTGCATATATGCAGTTTCCACAATAGAGAAAATCTACAGTATGCCCCAAGTTAACTTGAATAACAGAAAAGGGAAAAGGAGAAAAGCTGAGGTGGACTTTTCAATCTGGTCTTTCCAGAACCTCATTCCATGGCACCAATGGTTTGTCCCTAGTCTTCTCCTAATCCCTGATGGTGACCCTAAGTTTGTTTTCCTGACTTATTTTTATTACATCATCAGAATACAGAATACTGCACTACATACCTGACCCCTCCCTTTGGGGCCTACCTAAACAAATTCTAGAATCCTTCCTTTGGTAGGTTTTTCTTTTTGTTTTGTTTTATTGTTCCTATTATTGTCCCTTCCCTATTCATCAGCTGACTATTCTTAGTTATTAGATTTCTCACTGAGCAAGAGAAATGGCTCTTGAACAATCTCCCCTACATATTCACTATATAAATACCTGCTATCCTAGAAGTAAACCCCTTAGAACTAACTATTCCACTGTAGTTTTAAATACGTAGACTTGGCTATTTGCAATCCAGAGGGAAAGTGGGGAAACAACGGAGAATGAAAGCAGAACTATTACAGATGCAGGCACAGGCCTAAAGAAACTGGATCATGCTAATCCATAGCTATTCAGAAGTTATCTGCATGTCTGTATTAAGTTAAAACATGTAACCTGGAGACAAATGACAAAAGAATATCAGAAATGCTTTTTAATTCATAATCCTTCCATGGCTCTCATTTTTGAAGGGCAATGACTCAATAGGCTTAAAATCTTTGGGAGAAGAAAGTTAAGTTATCCAATCTATAGCTACTAGCCTGAGACATCATCCTACTTATTAGTCAGTAGTTAAAATTAAGTGCCCTCTCACCATGTACATCCTGGAAAATTCCATGAAACAAAGTGAGCTCTAATGTGCTGTTTCTGTAAGAGGTTTCAGGACTCTGTCCTACTCTAATCATACCTGTCCTAAACTTCTCCAAAAGACAGATATTTTGCATCATTCTGCAAAGCTCTTATAAATAAAAGAGGTGGTTTGGACATATACCTTAAAAAGAGAAAGGAGAATTCATCACAGAAGGAATTTTAGAAGTTCCATGCCTCTCCAAGAAAACTGATATTCTCATCATGCTTACCAGTAAACAACATCCAGTGGTGCAAAGTAATTTTTCATTATCAAGTCAGCAAAGTAAGCTTCGGTTTCCCGGCAGGCAGTTCCATTTCCAATCACTACTGTGCTGCAGCTTCAAGGGAGAAACAATGAAAACTAGATGAGTTCAAGGCATGCTTTGAAATCAACCAGAAGAAATGTACAGAATGCACAAATACTTTTATACACTACTCTTATTCTCTCATATAGCCAAGCAACCTCTCCATTGTTACATACAGACTTATGTAGAATAAAAGATACTGTCCTTGAGTGGTACATGATGGCACACTCCTATAGTCCTAGTACTCGGGAGGCTAAGATAGGAGGATCACAGATTCAAGCCAGCCTCAGCAGTTTTTGGTTTTTTTTTCTTTTTTTTGTGTGTGTTACTAGGGATTGAACCCAGAGGCATTACCTCCAAATTACATCCCCAGCCCAATTTTATTTCTTTTTTTTTTTCTTTTTTTCTTTTTTTTTTTTTTTTTGCGGTACTGGGGATTGAATTCAGGGGCGTTCTACCTCTGAGTTATACCCCCAGCCCTATTTTTTATTATTTTGAAACTGAGTCTCACTAAGTTGCGGTGTGCCTCACTAGGTAGCTGAGGCTGGCCGAGAACCCGGATCCTCCAGTCTCAGCCTCCCAAATGCTGGGATTACAAGCGTGCGCCACCACGCCCGGTCAATTTTATTTCTTATTTGGAAACAGGGTCTCACTAGGTTGATGAGAGTCTCACTACTTGCTGAAGCTGTCCTTGAACCTGTGATCCTCCTATCTCAGCCTCCCAAATACTGGGATTATAAGCATGCACCACCATACCCAGCCAGCCTCAACAATTTAACTAGACCCAAAGCAACTTAGCAAGCCCCTGTATCAAAATATAAATAAATAAATAGCCTGGGGTGTAGCACAGAGGTAGAATCCCCCTGGGTTCAAACTCTCATATATAAATTAATGAATGAATGACACTGCCCTGCAGTTGATATGCGAGGCAAGGGAAAAATAGATCTCAAGAAGTCAGTCAGCTTTTTTCCCACCTACAAAGAACTAAAACTAGACACCAGTAAGTAAACACTGGAGCACTGTAAACCATAATAAAGTATTATGACGGGAGTATATGTTATGTTGTCAATTTCTGAAACTTCTAATATTACATCCATTCCTCAGAGAGGAGGAAGAAAAGAAAGAGAAAGCTGGAAGAGCAAGGAGGAAAGGAAGGGTGGCTGGCCAAACAGAAGAAATAAATGCTCACATTTGCCTGCATCTCCACCTCTATATTGAAGGTGACAGAGGGAGGAAGCACCACTCTCGGGAGTCTCCATATATACAGTTCTCCAGCAATCTGCCCCAGCACTTTTGTTTTACATGTTTCCTTCTCTCTCACCAAGGCACTTCCCTTAACCCCTCCCTCCGAATTAGGAGTTTAAAAGGAATCTCTGACTGGCGAACCACTGAAGTATTCAAAAGATTATTTATTTTCATACTTGAAATTCAGCAAAAGCCTCTTTATTTTCTCTGCCTCCCGAAAGCCTTGTCCACAATGCAAATAAACCACATCAGTATGAAGTATCTGACCTAAAAAAAAAAAAAAAAGAAAGAAAAGCCCATTTTGTAAATTACAAAATACAACACACTAATATTTTGGTTAAGCAAACTGTAACAGAAAGGGGAACAGTTTGTCTTTTTAAAGGCAGTCTGAATCATTCATACTCATTACATGAGATTCTCCCTAAGAACTCTAAAGTATTGTTACTTTCAAAGTCCCAAGGATTCTATTTTTCAATACAAAATCATTATTAACTGGGTAATACACCCTACATAAAAGGAAAATGATTTTCAGGAACATCTAACATTAACAAAATTAAATAATAAGAAAAATACCTAACATTAGTAAAAGCAAACACTTACTGAATACTCACTATAAATGATATTGTTGGGATACTATTCCTTTCAGGTGTAGATATATGAATTTAACTTGTATTGCACTACATATTTAAGAATTGAGTTTTTCTGTTTTATTTTTAGCAAAATATCATTTTAATTAAAATCATTAAAATTGAGAGTAACTACTTAAACAATAGAAATAAATGAGTTAACTAAACTACTTAGGAAGTTAGAAAAAGAACAATAACAACAGAATAATTCCAAAGAAAGCAGGAGGTAAACCAGAAATTAATGAAATACAAAAAACAAAAGAGAAAGGGACAACAAAATTTAAAGAAAAAAATTATTCATAAGGAAAAAACACATACTTTTCGTAACACCAATCCAAAAAAAAAAAAAAAAAAGAATAGAAGATGTAACTAAAGATAGAGCACAGATTTAAAAAGAAACAAAGATTTAACTATATATTAATTTAGATTAAATGATAAAATAGATAAAACCTTACCAACACAGACTTAGGATATATGCATGTGTATGTCTGGTAAAAATTTTACCTCACTTTTTTTTTTAAGGCCGAGGATTGAACCCAGGCCTGTGCATACTGGAAAAGTGCTCTGCCACTGAGCTAAATCCCCAAGACCCTAAATTTTATCCTATAAGCAATCAAAACTGGAAAGTGATCGATATATATATCCAGAAAAAAGAATCAGGATCACACTGAATTTACCTAAGGAAAGTAAGTGTAGCTTGACATTTTTAAAAAACCTAAAAAATAAAATTCATCACTGTATGACATCTTGATAGTTGAAGGAAAAAACATTGATAAAACAGACTTCCCATTTACTGTAAAAATGAGTAGCATAAAAACAAGGATAACAAAACTAAAACCCTGTGACTGTATCTATAACAAAGGTAACAAAATATCCCACAAAAACTGAAAACTGAGCATGCAGGAACAATGCACAGACAGCTGAGATCTCTGCCCTAGACCTATGTGTGGAAAGAAAGAGGCAGAGAGGCATAATGGAATACGGGATGGGCTAAGAACAGATGAATCCCCCAAAAGTCAAAAAGTACTTCCCTAGAAATCACAAGTTAGGATGCCTCTAACAGTTAGAAATTGAAAAGTATGTACATGTAAAAGAAACTTCAGAAAGAGATATTAGAAGTTCTAAAAACTCCAACTGGAATTCATACAAATACACACACACACACACACACACACACACACACACACACACACACTACATCATAAGAAAACTGAAAATCACAGTGAGAAAACCTTAATAGCCAGAGGGAAAAAGGCATATTACTTTCAAAGGAGACACTAATAAGATTTTTGGCTAACTTCTCAATAGAAATTATAATAGTCAGAAAAAATAAAATAAAAATAGACATCTTTAAGTAACTACCAATCTTTTTTTTTTTTTTTTTTTTTCAGTACTGGGGATTGAACTCAGGGGCATTCTACCTCCAAGCTACACCCCCAGCCCTATTTTTTATTCTTTATTTTGAAACAAGGTCTCACTAAGTTGCGGAGTGCCTCACTAGGTAGCTGAGGCTGGTCTCAGCCTCCCAAATACTACTACCAATCTTGAATTCTAAACTCATCAAAAATATTCTATGAAAATGAAGAAGAGGGAGGGACTTTTCAGAAAAACAAAAACTGAGAGAATTTCTCATCACCTGACTCAAATTAAAATTAATAGTACAGAGTTTTTCAGTCAAAAATAAAATGCTTAAAAGGTTCTATAAAACAAAGAAATGAAAAAGTAATACAAAGGTAAATATATGCATGAATATGAAAAACTGAACTATCAAAGCAATAAAAATGTCCTTTTGTAGTTAAAATATAGAGATTAAAGTGTATCATATATAATAAATCATTGCAATAAATAGAAGTTGATGCAGGGATATAGAGTTAAAATCTAAGTCTAATTAATCCTCAATATCTGCATAAATGATGCTGATATGTTCAGGGTTTTCATCAACAAATAAGGAAAATATGAAGTTTTTGAAATATGAAGTTTTCTGGTTCCCATATCCCATAACGAGAAAACTATTTTCTAACTCTCAAAAATTCATTATTCCCAAATCTTCAAGAAACCTATCAAGTGAAAGTTATGACCAATCAAACAACTTTTATATGAAAAGATGAAAGAGAACTTACTGGTAGGAGAAATTATAGCTAATTTGCAACCATGTTTGTAACCAGGATCTACTCCCATCAAGGTGCGTCCTGGAACAGGGCTCGTTAAAAGGAGCTGACGAAGGTTCCGTCCAAACATCATTACTGATTCCTTCTCTGCATCTGATGTCAGTTTGGCTCTACAGAAATAAAAGAAACTGTACTTAGCTTTTCATTCATCAAAATTCTCTCTTCAGAAAAGACAATGCTTCTTCACAGGAGCATTCACTATAACAAAATAACTTGAAAATACGCTGAATCTATTTTTGCTATTTACTGCATTACATGGTATCACAAACAATTTTTTTTTTTTTTTTTTGCGGTACTGGGGATTGAAGTCAGGGGAATTCTACCTCCGAGCTATACCCCCAGCCCTATTTTTTATTCTTTATTTTGAAACTGAGTCTCACTAAGTTGCGGAGTGCCTCATTAGGTAGCTGAGGCTGGCCGAGAACCCGGATCCTCCAGTCTCAGCCTCCCGAATGCTGGGATTACAAGCGTGCACCACCACGCCGTTAATCACAAACAATTTTGACACAAACATTAGGAGTGTCTACTTTTCACCATATACAAAAGTACATATATATGTAGGGATGTGTGCGCACACACACACGCATGTATGTAACAGACAGAGAGAAAGGGAAAGCATATAAAGAATTGGATGTGAAGAAAGTAGATAGAAAAGCGGGGAGCAGGGGGGCGGGGGAGCTTGTAAAAGGGATGGGGAAGAGAGCAAACAAACAACAACAAAAAAATCAACCCTGCAAATATACAAGTGCAGAGCAGACTTAGCCTCTGTAGTCCTCCTGGGTCTGTGTGGATATTTTCAGCCACATAATACCTACTTACTATGGTAGGTTTCAGAGCATGTTCCAAGCATTCTCATTTGCTCAGTAACCTATAGTAGTGATGTCAGTTTGTAGACCCACTTTTGGGTCTTCTGCAATGATTAGCAGGGTGGGCCACAAAGTCTCAGACCCACATTACAAGGGTAGGCCACAATGTCTCAGACCCTGATGTCTCTCTCTGTCACTGCAGGCACTGAGTGCCACTGGTGCCTCTCCGGCTGTATGCTTGAGTCTCTGAACTCTCCATAAGGCCTCTCCCTGTGCCACTCTCTGTCTATGCAAGGTGGCAAGTGTCGCTAGGGCTGGACACAGTGTAAACCTGGGGCTCTGGCTTTCCATAGATGTGTCTGCATCTCTCTCTCTCTGCCTACACAGGTGGCAGGTGTCCAGTGTAATCACAGAGCATTCTCCAGAGGCCCTGTAATGACTCTGTGCCCTGCATGCAATAGGCCTCTCTCACACCTCTACTCCAACGCAAACATTACAGGGGTGGGCCACAAAGTCTCAGACCTTGCTAGTCTAATGCTTGCCACATGAGTCCCTGCAGCCGCACTGTTAACTTACAGTTGAGCACTGTTCTGGCTCTTTGGAAGGAGAGGCAGGCTGAGCCACTACTGCCAGATTCTGGCCGGGCTTCTGGGCAGTTGAATCTCTGTTGAATATGGCTACAAACTATATTACAAAACCATAGTAATAAAAACAGTATGGTATTGGCACAAAAACAGACACAGACCAATGGAGCAGAATAGAAGACTCAGAAACAAATCTGCACACTTACAGCCAATTGATTTTTGACAAAAGGGCAAAAAACATACACTGGAAAAAAGATAGCCTCTTCAACAAATGGTGTCAGCAAAACTGGTTAACCGAATACAGAAAAATGGAAATAAACCCCACTTTCTCACCATGCACAAGAGTCAACTCAAGATGGATCAAAGACCTAGAAATCAGACCAGAGACCTTATAGCTACTTGAAGAGAACATAGGTCCAACATTTCAACACAAAGGCACAGGTGAAAACTTTCTCAACAAGACTCCAATGGCACAAGCAACTCAAAGGAAGATTAATACATGGGAATGCATTAAACTGAAGAGCTTCTGTGCAGCAAAAGAAACTATCAAGAACCTCAACAGACAGCCAACAGAATGGGAGAAGATTTTTGCCAGCTATTCCTCCGATAGAGGACTAATATCTAGAATATACAGAGAACTCAAGAAACTCACCATTAAGAATAAACCAATCAGCCGGGTGTGGTGGCGCACGCTTGTAATCCCAGCATTCGGGAGGCTGAGACCGGAGGATCCGGGTTCGCGGCCAGCCTCAGCTACCTAGTGAGGCACTCCGTTTCAAAATAAAGAATACTTAGTGAGACTCGGTTTCAAAATAAAGAATAAAAAAATAGGGCTGGGGGTATAGCTCGGAGGTAGAATGCTCCTGAGTTCAATCCCCAGTACTGCAAAAAAAAAAAAAAAGAATAAACCAATCAAAAATGGGCAAGTGAACTAAATAGACACTTCACAAAAGAATACAAATGGCCTATAAATGTATGAACAAATGTTCAATATAATTAGGAATCAGAGATATGCAAATCAAAACTACCCTGAGATTTCACCTAGCCCCAGTTAGAATAGTAATCATTACAAACATAAACAACAACAAATGCTGGGGAAGGTCTAGTGAAGTGGGAACCCTAATACATTGTTGGTATGATTGCAGATTAGTGCAACCACTTTGGAAAACAGTATAGAGATCCTCAGATGAATAGGAATGAACCTACCATATGATCCAGCAAGACTACTTCAGGTATCTACCCAAAAGAATGGAAACCAAACTACCATGCTAATGCATGCATAGATATGTGTATAGCTGCACAATTCACAATTGCCAAACTATGGAACCAGCCAAGATGTCATGTCCATCAATAGATCAATGGATTACAAAACTATGGGATATGTACACAATGGAATTTTACTCAGCCATAAAGAACAAAATCATGTTATTTGCAGGGAAATGGATGGAACTGGAAAACATTATGCTAAGTGAGATTAGTCAGTCACAAAAAGTAAAAAATCAGATGCTCTCCCTAATATGCAGAAGCTAGGGAGAAAGTGGGTCATAGGAGGAAGTCTAGATGAAGGAGAAACTTTAGATGAGCAAAGAAGGCAACCTAACTGAAGGTGATAGGAAAAGGGGAGAAGAAAACACTCTAATACACATGATGTACATTCACAAACATATAGTCGATCACTAAGCCAACATTAGAAGGAGGGAGGGAGAAGGAACGAGGTGAGAATTGGGGAAGGGTTTGATGAGTGCTATGTGCATGTATGCCTCTACCAGCTTGTACCTCATTAAGATGTATGACTACAATACACCAATAAAAAAAAATAAAAAGAATTGGATGTATTATGAGATGTCAAATTAACACTTATCAAATTATTAAAAACATAACAAATTAGAATAAGAATATTGAATCATAGGTTACTTTGAACAATAAGATTTAATTTTATACCTTAATCTCTAAATATCTGAATGTCATCTCCGCTATTACATTCTTCACATCTTCCCCCTTGTCATACTCATAGTGGTATGACATGACCACAGATACTAACAGCCAGTCTAGAACTATGCCTGGTATAAATAACTTCTTAGTTTTATCTAGAAAAATTATTAAAAGTTTTAAGACTTTCTAGAATAAAAATATATGTCTACTATGGGCTTAAAGATATTTAGAAACTAAATTTTATATTATTTATCTATTTAACAGAAGCTATCAATGTTATCCTCTGAAATTACTTAAGAATTTATAAAAGTTGTGTCTTCTCTATTAGACCACATTAAAAATACATGCCACTGGCCACAAGAAAATTGAACATACAAATGTAATTCAAAACACATTCCAAGCCAGGCATGGTGGCCCACGGGAGGCTGAGACAGGACGATCACAAGTTTGCTGCCAGTCTCAGCAACACAAGGTCCTTCACAACTAGTGAGACCCTGTTTCAAAACAAACAATAAAATGGGACTGGGGGTATAGCTCAGAGGTAGAATGCCCTTGGTTTCAATCCCCAGTACCACACACACACACACACACACACACACACACACACACACACACACAAGCACATTCCATATCAGTGTTGAGGCAGAATACCTATATATATGAAGAAGCACACAGATAACTAATGTTTGTGTCTCTGGCTTAATTTAGTTTCTAAGAATTTTCTCTCATCTTCTCTAATATTTAACTGTCTTCCTCTTTACATGCAGCCAAACAAGCGAAAAAAAAGGATTATTACAGGTATTTCTATATCTTTGCTTTCAATTTATTCATTAAGTGAGCATTTGTTGACAGTCTTTCACAAGGTACTGTGATTGGTATAAGAGATACAAGCTGAAAAGATAAGATGCTCTGCCTGAAGATCACTCTCTGGCGGAAGAAACAGAAAAATAAACAGACAAGTTTAAAACAATGGTAAGTGCTGTGCTAATAGGAACCCCTAGGAGGGATAGTTAGACTGGAAAAATGTTCTATACGAGATGTCTTCTCAAGTAAATCAAGAAGGAAAATTATGAGTTAAGCAAACAAAAGTAGATGGAAGGAAGGTAGAGAATATCTCAGACAAGGGAATCAGCATCTAGAGGCTGATGGTTTATTATAGAAAAAGCAAATGATTTCATATTTCATATCCTAAAGTAAAATAAAATAGCAAAGACAAAAAAGCTATAGAAGCAACACACACACACACACACACACACACACACACACACACACACACACACACCACTGGGTCATATATGTTCTAAAGAGCTTGAATTTTGTCTTGGAGACGAAAAATAGTGGAGGATTTTAAGTAAATGAACACCTAATAATCAGATGGGAAGTTGGGCATAATTGTAATCCTAGTACTTGGAAGGCTGAGACAGGAGCATCACAGGTTCAAGGCCAGCCTCAACAACTTAGCAAACCCTGTTTCAAAATAAAAAATAAAACAGGGTTAGGAGTATGGCTTAGAGGTAAAATGACTCTGGGTTCCAGCCCCAGTACCAAAAGGAAAAAAAAGTAAAACTAACTGGGATCCCCTCCTCAACTGAGATCCCCTTCAGGTAAGTATTTCTATCAAGAGACATTTCTAGATAATGCCTGCCAACTAACTTTGTGTTGTTTTAAACGCAGGCATAAGGAAAGTGCTCTTGCCTTCCCACTGTGAAAGGAAATTTTAAAAATTATATAGTAAACAATCCCACGCCAAATTGCTTACATCCAATCTCAATAAAATTACTCTGATTTAGTGAAGTCACTGAAATCAAATATTGCAAAAATGTCAAAAGTGCCACTAGACAATATGCAACATGAAAAAAACAAGATAAAGAAAAACTACACAAAAAGGAATTGAAACTTTAAATAATTTTTCCTTCATTAAGAACAGAATTCCATGGTGGCCCTCGCTTGTAATTCCAGTACTTGAGAAGCTGAGACAGGAGGATTGCAGGTTCTTAGTCAGCCTCAGCTACTTAGTAAGACCCTCCACAACTTAGTGAGTCCCTGTTTCAAATAAATAATAAAAAAAATAGGGCTGGGAGTCTAGCTCAGAGGTAGAATGCCCCTGGGTCCAATCCCCAGTACCACACCAAAAAAACAAACAGAATTCCTTATTTTAAAACTTCATGGCCTATCACCAAAAGCAAAAGATGCTACTTTACACAGAATTGAAACAGAATTCCAAAAGGAACACTACCTTTGAGGGCATCTAGGTTAAAAAGGATAAAAAGAGAAACTGAATGTCACTGATAAAAAGAAATTGGACAACAGAGTTATGTGTCCTATTAATAGCAACTGCTCATTGCCTACATTGAAAGAGGAACAGACAAATATTCAGTCTACTAGAAATTCTAGCCAATTCATCAGAAATGGTTAGAAATCTATAGTTCCCAGGTAGCCACTGCAAAACATACTTTAAAAAGTGAGAATGAAGCAAATCTACAGCACACAGGAAGAACTATATGAGGGAATGGCTAGTTTCTAAAGACTGACTACTAACATAAAGGTTAGAGAGAATGGAAAAAGAAGGGTTTCGCCTCCCTACATTTCTTTCTTTCCATTTCTCCCTTAAAACAATTCTGCACTCCATCTCTTTTGTAGTTTTCATCTTTATTACTCTTACAATTTCTATTCGTCTGTTTACATGGTTATTTTAATAATCTCCTGATATTTACTCATCAATCATTGCTGGTAATATTTCATCCAAACAATTCCCATTGGAGATAAAAATATATACATATATATATATAATTTTCCCTCTTCATAGTGATAAGTTCATCATGTCCTCCTTTATGTTTTCTTTTGCTTTTACCTCTAAATAATGCCTCCAAGTAACTCCTCAGAAATTACTTCTGAGTTTGTATCTTCCAAGCCAGATATCAAATCACTAAAACCATTTGACTTGGTAGTCAAAGACTAGCATTACAGAATTGGAAGAGTACACATTAAGTAGTCAAGACTGAAAAGCATGTCACAATTAAGACGTTTTAGGATATATGCATATGAACGCATCTATAGACTGGAATCAAGGCTTATATTTAAGACTTTGTGATTATGAGAAAGTTGGCTTGGTTATTCAACCAACAAATATTTACTACATATTTGAATGCGACTAGTACCAACCATAATAAATAATACACAAAATTAAGCAAGACAAAAGGCAAACCTGAACTCTCTACAGAGAAGAGGATAAATAAGGCGTTTAAAGGAGTCATCTAGTGAATTATGCAAGATCTTCATTAATTCTGGCCTTGCAAAGCCACGTGGTCTCCACCTGCAAAAAAGAAAAGGTCATACTAATACTGAGGTGACAATAATAACAACATGAAAGAACACCTGGAAGAAGATGGGTGCGAAATAGGGAAGGGGGTAAAGCCTTTATGAAACCAAAGTAACAATCTGTAAGGAGAGGCTGTGGTATCTGGTACTTGTTACTATGACATCTGGAGTTTTTTGAATAGTTTCCTTTTCTGGGAAGAGTCTCCAAAGCATTAACCATTAAGGGCCAAAGTCTCAAGATATAAGAAAGTCACCAAAAATGCATTACAAGGACTAAGAACACCACCATGAACTGAATCTTGCCCCTCCCCAAATTGAAACACTGAAGTCATAACCTCTGTTCTGATGGGACCTAGAGAGGGGGCCTTCAGGAGATAAGTAGGGTTAAATGAAGACATGACACCAGAGAACTTGCTTTCTTTCTCCCCCTCTCCACCATGTGATGCCATAGAGAAAAGGTGGCTGTCTACCAGCCAGGAAGACAGCCCTCCCAGGAAGTGAGTCAGCTCCTCATTTTGGAAATCCCAGCTTCTAGAACTATGAGGAAATAAACTTCTATTCTTTAGGCAACTTAGTCTACAGTATTTTGATAGGGTAGTATAAGCTAAGACAAGTACTGATCCTTTTTTTTTTTTTAAATCTCTTCTTGAGAATTAAAGGAAACTGAGAAAAGCAGAAATGGTTTTAACTTTGCCTCTGGTGTTCTTAATTAGAACTTAACAACTGCTCAAACCACAGTGTTCTACATGTTCTTAATTAGAACTTAACAACTGCTCAAACCACAGTGTTCTACATGCAGAATGTGCATCCATACTGAGGAATGTAAATGTCACAGAACCAACTGCTAATAGACACTGGAGAAAGAAGATGAGAAACTCAAACTAAAAAAGACAAATTCAGTCCTACCCTTTCTATGTTTTCATCCATCTACAGTGTTTCTGCCCTTGCCCTTCCATAGCTCTTGAACAGAACCATTAACAAACTAAGAACAGTTTCTGGTAAACTATTAGTATACCTTAAACATACTCTCATCTCTCTTATTCTTCTCAGTGAAGGAAAAAAAGTAAATTTCAGTGAACAAACACTTAGGCATTTACAATATTAAAGACCAAAGTTCACATAATAGTAAATAACTAAACTCCTTCCATAAGAGGGTGCTACTTGAGCAACAAATAGTTTTGTTTTTTAATTTGAACGAAAGTGCTTTCTATACATCTTTCTTTCCATCAAAATCTTGACCACTCCCTATTGTCTCCCTTTACCTGAGGGCATGAGGGGTAGGAACAAGTAGGATAATAATTAGACACACAAGTGCTGTTTTCAATGAAAAAAAAAATTTTAACAAATGATAAATGTAAAAAATAAAAATCTATAAAAGATAAAAACATAGAGAACTTAAAAGCAAGGATGACAGCAGTGTAACATACTGGTTAAAAGCAAGATTTGAGCCTGATCGTCTATGTTTAAATTCTGCTCCACCGCTTTCTAGGAAATTTACTTAAACATGTCTGTGCTACTGTTTCCTCATCTGTAAAATTAGAGGAACAATAGTAGCTGTTTCACTTTATTGTTGTAGATTAATATAGCTAAGTGATTCAGGTTTTGGCATATTCTATTTAAGTATTTGCTGCTGCTGCTGCTGCTATTATTGTTGTTGTTGCTGTTCTTATTATTAATTGGAGGAATTCAATGTCCAGAAAGAATTCCCAGAAAAAAACACCTGAGATGGGTTTTTAAAATGAATTGTGTCTTAACAAGTAAGATAAAAGGAATACAACCATTCCGGGAAGAAACCATAGCATCTGTAAAAGCTCAGAGGCATGAAAAAACATGATAAGCATGTATTACTATAACATTCTGGTTTCAATCCCTTTGGAAATATACCCAGGAGGGGCATAACTGGGTCATATTGTGGTTCCATTCCCAATCTTCTGAGGAACTTCCACATTGATCTCCAAAGTGGCTGTACTAATTTGCAATTCCATCAACAATGCATAACAGTTGTTATCTTGCCCACATCCTTGCTACATTTATTATTGTTTGTATTTTTGATGACTGCCATTCTAATTGAGGTTAGGTGGAATCTCAGTATAGTTTTGATTTGCATCTCTGATGTGATGTTGAACAGGTGAATGGATTATGAAATCATGAGATATACACATAAGGAAATTCTACTCAGCCATTAAGAACAAAATTATGTCATTTGCAGGGAAAGAGATGGAACTAGAGAATATTATGCTAAGTAAGATTAGCCAGTCCCAAAAAAATGAAGAGTCACATGTTCCCTCATATGAGGAAGCTAGGGAGAAATTAAGATACAAAAAGAATTCCAAACAAAGGAGAAGAAATTCCAGTAGTATTATGGAGGAGGCCTAGGGGAGGGAAGTAGTTGGGGGAAGAGAGATTTGATGAAGGGAACACTTCAATTAATACAATGTATATATACAAAACTATCAATGCAATCTCAGTATCACATATAGGGAAGGAATGGGAGAGGGTGGGAGCTCAGAGCAAGCTCAACAAGTACTGTGTGCATGTATGTCTCTATCACCAATGTACCAATAAAGATTTTTTTAAAAAAGAGTGAAAATAAAAGGAACATGATAAATTCAAGTAACTGTAAGTAGATGAGTATCAGTATGGGGTAAAGTAGCAGAAATAAATCAGGAAAAGATGAGGAAAGAAAATATGGCAGGGGTCATATATTAAAGGATATTATACACCATACAATGGAGGTTGGCTAGTTAAGAAACCTGTGTCATGGGACAATATCATGGGAAGAGAGCAATTAAAGGCAAGACTCTAATGAAGTGATTTTGTGTGTGTGTGTGTGTGTGTGTGTGTGAGACTTGTGTGTTTGTTTTGGGAGTACTGGGAATTAAACCCCACATGGACTCTCTAAGTTGCCTAGGTTGACCTGGAACTTGCCATCTTCCTGCCTCAGCTTCCTGAATAGCTGGAATTAAAAGCATGTACTACCATGCCTGGATTGTAGGACCTCTCTTTTTTTTTATTAATTGGTGCATCGTAATCACACATCTTTGTTAGTCAGAAGATAATAAAGGCATATATGCACACGTTTCTCATTTAACCCCTTCCCCAATTCCCAACCCACTCCCTTGCCCTCCTTACTTCTCAAGTTCAGTTTAGTGATTGACGTTGATATATTTGTGAAAGTACATCATGTGCATTAGGGAGCCCCTCACGCCATCCATCAACTCCAGTTAAGTCAACTTCTTTGCTTATCTAGGGTTTCTCCTTTTTCATCTGGAGTCTCTCTTATGCCCCATCTTCTCACTAGCATCCGCATATTAGGGACAACATATGCTTTTTTACTCTGTGACTGACTAATCTCACTTAACATAATGTTTTCCAGTTGCATCCATCTCCCTGCAAATAAAATGATTTTGTTATTCTTTATGGCTGAGTAAAATTCCATTGTATACGTATCCCATAGTTTTGCTTTTTGTTTTTTTATTTCTTTTTTTTTATTGTAATAATTCGTACATTGTAAGCATACATCTTTGTTAGGTACAAGTTGATAATGACATATGTGCACACATTTCTCATTTAACCGTTCCCCAATTCCCACCCCTCTCCCTCGCCCTCCCTCCTTCTCAAGTTGAGTTTAGTGAGTGACTTTGATATAACTGTGTACATCGTGCACATTACGGTGTCCCCCCGTCTCCCGTCCATCCCCTTCGGTTAAATCAACTTCTTTACTTATAGAGGGTTTCTCCTTTTTCATCTGGAGACCCTCTTATGCCCCATCTTCTCCCTAGCATCCACATATTAGGGAGAACATATGCTTTTTTACTCCTTGTGACTGGCTAATTTCACTTAACATGTTTTCCAGTTCCATCCATTTCCCTGCAAATCATGATTTTTGTTCTTCTTTATGGCTGAGTAAAATTCCATTGTGTACATATCCCATAGTTTTGTAATCCATTCATCTGTAGATGGACATCTTGGCTGGTTCCATAGTTTGGTTATTGTGAATTGTGCAGCTATAAACATAGATACATATGCGTTGGTCTGATAGTTTGGTTTCCATTCTTTTGGGTAGATACCCAGAAGTGGTATTGCTGGATCATATGGTAGGTTCATTCCCATTTGTCTGAGGATCCTCCATACTTGTTTCCAAAGTGGTTGCACTAGTTTGCAATCCCACCAACAATGTATTGGGTTCCCACTTCTCCACACCCTCACCAGCAGTTGTTGTTGTTCATGTTTTTTATGATTGCCATTCTGATTGGAGTTAGGTGAAATCTCAAGGTAGTTTTGATTTGCATCTCTCTGATTGCTAATGATGTGGAACATTTCCTCATACATTTATTGGCCATTTGTATTTCTTCTTTTGTGAAGTGTCTATTTAGATCCTTTGCCCATTTTTTTTATTGGGTTATTTGTTTTCTTAGCTGTGATTTTCTTGAATTCTTTGTATATGTTAGATATTAGACCTCTATCCGAAGAGTAACTGGCAAAAATCTTCTCCCACTCTGTAGACTCTCTGTTGAGGTTCTTGACAATTTCCTTTGCTACATAGAAGCTCTTCAGTTTAATGCAATCCCATGTATTGATCTTCCTTTGAGTTGCTTGTGCTTTTGGGGTCTTGCTGAGAAAGTTTTCACCTGTGCCTATGTGTTGAAGTGTTGGTCCTATGCCCTCTTCAAGTAGCTGCAAGGTCCTGGCCTAACTTCCAGGTCTTTGATCTACCTTGAGTTGACTCTTGTGCAGGGTCAGAAAGTGGGGTTTATTTCCATTTTCCTGCATATGGTTAACCAGTTTTGCCAACACCATTTGCTAAAGGGGCTATCTTTTTTCTAGTGTATATTTTTGGATCCTTTGTCAAAAATCAGTTGGCTGTAAGCGCGTGGGTCTCTTTCTGAGTCTTCTATTCTGCTCCATTGGTCTGTGTGTCTGTTTTTGTGCCAATACCATGCTGTTTTTATTACTGTGGCTTTGTAGTAGAGTTGAAGTCAGGTATTGTGATACCTCCTGAATGATTCTTGTTGCTAAGAACTACTTTGGTTATTCTGGGCTTTTTGTTGTTCCAGATGAATTTAAGGACTGATTTTTCTATGTCTGTGAAGAGTGACCTTGGTAATTTCATGGGTATTGCATTGAATCTGTAGATCATTTTTGGGAGGATGGCCATTTTGATGATATTTATTCTGCCTATCCAAGAGCATGGAAGATCTTTCCATCCTCTAAGGTCTTCATCAATTTCTTTTTTCAACTTTTTATAGTTTTCCTTATAGAGGTCTTTTACCTCTTTGATTAGATTTATTCCTAAGTATTTTATTTTTGGGGGTGCTGTTGTGAGTGGAACTGTTTTCTGGATTTCTTTTTCAGTGGATTTATGGTTGGCATACAGGAAAGCTTCTGATTTTTTAAGATTGATTTTGTATCCAGATACTTTGCTGAATTTGTTGATCAGTTCTTTAAGTTTTTTGGTTGACTTTGTTGGGTCTTCTAAGTATAGTATCATGTCATCTGCAAAAAGGAATAATTTTAGTTCTTCTTTCCCTATTTTTACCCCTTTGATTTCCTTCTCTTGCCCTACTGCTCTCGCTAGAGTCTCAAGTACTATATTGAACAGAAGAGGTGATAATGGACATCCTTGTCTTATTCCTGTTTTTAGTGGGAACTCTTGCAGTTTTTCTTCATTTAACATGATGTTGGCTATGGGCCTATTGTATATTGCCTCTATGATGTTGAGGTATGTTCCTTCTATTCCGATTCTCTGCAGTGCTTTTATAGCAATGAATGGGTGTTGGATCTTGTCAAATGCTTTTTCAGCATCATTTGAGATGATCATGTGATTTTTGTCTTTGTTTCTGTTTATGTGGTGAATTACATGGATTGTTTTTCGTATGTTGAACCAGCTTTGCATCCCTGGGATGAACCCAACTTGGTCATGGTGTATAATTTTCTTGATATGGTTTTGAATGCACATTGCTAGTATTCTGTTTAGCAGTTTTGCATCTAAGTTCATCAATGATGTAGGCCTATAGTTTTCTTTTCTTGAGCTATCTTTATTTGGCTTTGGTATTAATGTGATGTTGGCTTCACAGAATGTGTTTGGGAGGGTCCCGTTTCTATTTCATGGAATAGTTTGAGGAGTATTGGGATTAGCTCTTCTATAAATGTTTTATAAAATTCACTTGGATAACCATCTGGCCCTGGGCTTTTGATAGTAAATTCTTTATTGCTGTTTCTATCTCTTGATTGTTATTGGTTGGTTTAAGTTTTTTATATCTTCTTGACTCAATTTAGAAAGGTAATATGTATCTAGAAAATTATCAATTTCTTCTAGATTTTCCATTTTGTTGGAGTATAGTTTTTCAAAATAGTTTCTGATGATCCTCTGTATTTCCATACTGTAGGTGGTAATATTCCCTTTTTCATCTCTTATTTTGGTAATTTAGGTTGATTCTCTCTTTCTTTGGGTTAGGTTGGCCAATGGCTTATCTATCTGGTTTATTTTTTCAAGAAACCAGCTTTTGGTTTTGTTGATTTTCTGTATTGTTTTTTTATTCTCTACTTCATTAATTTCTGCTCTGATTTTCATAATTACCTGTCTTCTACTAGCTTTGGGGTTATACTGTTACTTTTTTTTTTTTTTTTTTTCCAGTACTGGGGGTTGAACTCAGGGGCATTCTACCTCCGAGCTATACCCCCAGCCCTATTTTTTATTCTTTATTTTGTAACAGGGTCTCACTAAGTTGCAGAGTGCCTCACTATGTAGCTGAGGCTGGCCACAAACCCAGATCCTCCAGTCTCAGCCTCCCAAATGCTGGGATTATAAGCATATGCCATCATGCCCGGCTTGTAGTACCTTTTTTAAACATACATATCTGATATCTACCAGGATCATTTCCTTTAAGTCTCAACCATGGTTTCCCCACTGCTTGCAGGAAAAAGCCAGAAATTCTTAATATTGCCTGTCATGTCCTCTTGAAACTCCCCAGTTCGGACTCCTCTCTGAAAAAGAAGGCTATAAATCTGTTTTATACTTGAGGATGTCTCAATTATACTCACTCAATTGACCTTTAAAATCACCTGAAAGTTAACAACTAAGCTAGGCACAGCTTGAGAGGCTGAGACAGGAGGATTGTGAGTTCAAGACCAGCCTGAGCAACTTAGTGAAACCCTGTTTCAAAACAAAAAATTAGAGGGGGCCCAGGGAGTGGAGATGTTTCCTGCATTATAAAAATAATTTTTTGTTCCCTACCCAACAATAATTTCTACTCCTTCACTGGCTTCCTGGGATCTACTTACATAACTTAGCACCGGGACCTGAAATAAAAGAGTGAATTCACAGACCCTATTACTTATATCATTAAAGTTATAGAATAGGTTTGCCTTATAGGATATATCTCAAAACTTAGTTCTTCCCCTACTCAGTAGCTAAATACTTCTGAATAAAATGATGAAGGTTCCATATAAAACCAGATCCCATAATATGAAACACATGCTATATGAGAAGTACGCAATAAAGCAAAAAAAAAAAAAAATTATGGCAGAGAACACAAACTCAAACCCTACAAGGGCCAAGACAATACTATAAACAACTGCAAAGAGCCATGCCCTAAACTGTATGTTTTTGACAGAGATATATTTTGTTTCACCCATTACATAAAGAAATGTTCTCCACTTTGGCAAAGAAATATGCTCTCCCCATTAAATGAAAGATAAAGATAGGCCCTCTCTCTATTTTTCATTGCTTCATTTAAAAGACAAATGGACACAGGGGATAATTTCCCTTAAATCTACTAAACAATAAACAGCAGCACAATTTTAGAGAATAGAAACTTATTTACAAGGTCTAAAAATCTCCACGCTCAAAAAGAAAAATCCTGGTCATTATACAATCCAAGTCATGAACAGAAACTGTTGAGATCAGTCCCTTACATATGTTTCTGTTTAAAAAAGCAAATGCAGAAACTGGATTATTGGAGTTTTCACAAACATTAACTATTATAACATGTGACAAGCTTAGAAATCCTCTTCATATTTATCCTCTTGAACTGGCAACATACAATTCTAAATGATGAACTGCTCAGTTGTTTTATTTGGACCTAGATATGTTGTTAGTATTAAATTCTTTTTTATTATTCTAATTATCTTAGATAATAATAAGATTTCCATTCAACTCATTCTTTTATTATTTAAGTTAACATATTTATAGTATCATCTATCCTGTTGTTCAAGCCATACAAATGTCATGCTTCACCTTTCCCTAACCAATTCACCCACCATTTAATCAGATACTTTGTCCTACCCTCTTTAAATTCTACCTTGGAAACATTGCTCACATCTGACTATTTGCTACCAACCTGGTCCAAACTACATCATCTCTTGCCTCCACATCTACTTTTTGTTTTTTTCCAAATAACTTTCTATACTACAGCCAGAGTGATCTTAAAATGCAATCTAATCATGACCCCCATCTGTTTAAAACCTTCCTTAGTTTCCCACTACTCTTAAGATAAAAAACAAAATCTTTAGTATACCTACAAAGCAAGGTATGATCTGGCCCAAACTGACACCTTGATCCTCACTTCACGTTGCTACTCCTCCCTCTCCTTCTGTCTCTGACCTACATATACTCTGAGCCAAAAACATCAGAGTACTCCATTACAGACTCTTACAGATGTGCTATGCTTCAACTTTGTAATCCCAACACAATTTCAACTACTCTCTCAGTGTCACCTTCATTAAATTACATCATCGCTAAGAACAGTGTGTTTGCCAAGTTTCCAGATGGATCTCCAACATCTCACACACAACCTGAATGGATAAATACATGGGAGAGAACAATGCAAAAAAGTAGTGATCAAGAGAGTTAAAAAGAAAAAAAAAAGATTCACCAAGCAAGCATGTCTAGTCATTCAAGTTCTAGAAAAGAAAAATATGAGAATAATCCTTTAGTTCCCAGAAGTGTTTCAGATCTTAGAATTATTTATATGAAGAAAAACATCTAAATCTGATTTTTAAATTATATTACTATGTCATGTTACATAACATTCTATACTGTAGATTAAATAATATTACCAGTTATCCAACTGAGAAAAAAGATCCTTCTTTTTTAAAGACAATAATTAAAATCACAGCATCAAAAAAAATTACTGATTATCACAACAGAGTAGAATAAAATATAAACAAGTCAAGGAAAAACAATTAAATCACTATAAGGGAAACTATTCTCTGATATTTACTTAGCCTAAAAACAACGGGTTAAAAGTATAACTAATTTGTTAAGGATTGATTCTGATACTAAGAACCATAAATATTTATAGGAAAATAAGCTAGCAGTTGTGGCCTATTTATTATGATCTATTTACTAAAACATTTCTAAAAAAGCAAATTAGGATCACAAGCTAACTTACTTATGTACAAAATAATAATGTATATATTATTTCATTTTAAACATAATAAACATCTTTTCATATCAGTACATAAAGATATCAGTATGGTATTTCAGAAAATTAAATAAGGAAATTCTGTATGAATATATAAACAGACCTGTTTTGGATGCACCACCTACAGAATTCATTCTTTATTCCATCAGAAATGTTGACCTTGACTGTCAATATCTTCAAATTCTCTCCTCGATTAATTGCCAGAATCTGAGGACAAACATATATAGTAAAAACTGACAAACCACAAGATATATGAATGATAAATTCATTCAGCCAGCATTTATGAAACAAATGAGATGGCTATCTAGGCACAAACTATTATTAATTATTTTTCTTTTATTTACCAAGAATGTCTTCAAAACCAATTTCTTATACTTTTCTCAAGTAATCTGTCCATAAAGTAAACTATAACATATTTTTTTTTAAATAAAATGCAGGTACAAACCTGACTAATCATAATCACTAGAGATTTTGGTGATCTAAAATCTCATTTACAGATTCTATTAACAGAAAATTTGTAAAATCTGGAGTTGGAATAGTATACTTTTTCAACTGTGAAAAGATAATTTGTGCCAGGCGTGGTGGCGCACGCTTGTAATCCCAGCATTCGGGAGGCTGAGACCGGAGGATCCGGGTTCGCGGCCAGCCTCAGCTACTTAGTGAGGCACTCTGCAACTTAGTGAGACCCGGTTTCAAAAGAAAGAATAAAAAATAGGGCTAGGGGTGTAGCTCAGAGGTAGAATGCCTCTGAGTTCAATCCCCAGTACCGCAAAAAAAAAAAAAAAAAAGAAAAGAAAAGATAATTTGTACTAAGATAAATACAACATGCAAAATCCTAAGAGGAGTGTAAAATAGATATTAATTTTTAATGTGGTTTTTTTTTTTTTTTTTTTTTTGGTACTGGGAATTGAACTCAGGGGCATTCTACCTCCGAGATATACCCCCAGTCCTATTTTTCATTCTTTATTTTGAAACAGGGTCTCACTAAGTTGCGGAGTGCCTCACTATGTAGCTGAGGCTGGCCGGGAACCTGGGTCCTGCAGTCTCAGCCTCCCAAATGCTGGGATTACAAGTGTGCACCATCACATCTGGCTGAAATTGTTACTGTTTACTGAGCTATAATTGTAGAACCCACCTGAACACTTTGAATACAATACTCTATAAGGGTATATATGCCTTATCTTCATCTGCTATAATTTTTCTCAGACTAACTTTCCTAAATCACAAAGCTAGTAAAGAACAAACAAATTTAAATTCAAATCCTGTTCTAAAAATTATATTTTAAAAAGAAACTCTTGGACTGAAGGAAGCAGCATATCTCAGTCAGGCTGACTCTCAAAACTCAATTGCTGAGAAAGCAGCATCTTGGCAAGAGAAAGAAAGCAACAAAAAATTGAACAAAGCAACAAGAAATTAAAAGACAGCAGAAACCAAGCCAGAAGACAGAAGAGAGCACAGCAGAGTACCCTGCACACCTCCCCTGAGGAACAGCTGCAGCCACCAGGGCCACAACAGCTCCACCTTGCCTAACCATGCCAGGACTACTGGCACAGCTCATCTGAACTGTACGTGGTTGACACCTCGCTCGACGCTCCAGGGATGTGATTGCCCTGGCACCCAGCCAGAACCTGCGGCAGTGGCGGTCAAGCCCATCTTGTCCTCCAGAGACCCAGAGAGGCACTCAACAACACCAGAGAAAAGATGGCGACTTAGAGGGAGACAGCAGGATTCAGGTGTCAACAAAGAAAAGCAGCGAAAAACTCAACATAAAAGTTGAAAAGCGGTGGAATCAGAACTAGAAAAAAGAGCAGAAGACTGTTTTTTTTTTTTTTTGGCGGTACTGGGGATTGAACTCAGGGGCATTCTACCTCCGAGCTATACCCCCAGCCCTATTTTTTATTCTTTATTTTGAAACCGAGTCTCACTAAGTTGCGGAGTGCCTCACTAGGTAGCTGAGGCTGGCCGCGAACCCGGATCCTCCGGTCTCAGCCTCCCGAATGCTGGGATTACAAGCG